>CM035126.1:73443794-73621294 GCA_020205555.1 Panax stipuleanatus
AAAATACAAAATAATATTAAAAGAGAATAGTCCCACTTGTTTTCCTTTTATTTACAAAAATGCCACCCGCGACCCCACTTGTTTTTTAAAAAAAATATCCAAAACAACGTAGTTTTAATAAAAATATGCTATTTAAAAAAGGAATGTTATTTAAGAGATATGCTTTAGATCCGTTCTCTCTATCTATCTATCTATATATATATAAGACACTCCCTTCATAATATAGATTTAGTTTTTCATTTTCATTTCCCTTATCATTTTGGGCAGATAAGCCCTCCACTGGACTCATTTCTTCCTCTACCTCTACTACTTGAACAATATGGATAAAATATGATCAACCATCTGGTAGGCAAATGTATCCTAGGAGCACCATCTTTTATAATGTATGTTCAAAAGGATTGAACTTGGAGTGCATGCTAATTTTCATCCTATTTTGTACCATTTGTAGTTTAGATCACCACCTCCACCGTAATGGTTGAAACTGAATTGAAATTGTTCAAATAACCATACGAAGATAACATGTGTTAAGAAACGTACTCCACAACTAAAATTCACACCGATTGAGATCCATCCAGTAGAACTTCTGAACTCCGCGTTTGGAGTACCTTTCTCATGGCCATAGTGGCATCTGAAAATATTAACCGAGCGAAATATATAGTATTAGCAGAATACTAACATATTCGAGACTAAAATGCAAATTGTACCCCAAGTTTATTATTTGTAGAGATATGGTACCTGACTTTACAATATAGCAAACCACTACCTCATGATACAATAGTACTGCAAAACTATATATTTTGGGTCAGTTTTGCACTGCTATTTATACCTTAAAAAGTACAGTTTTGGATTTATAATTGTACTTTGAGGAAGGCATTTGCTAATTAGTCTCACAAGGATGAAATCGTCACACGGGCACAAACACGGGGGAGAGTTTTGCATTTTTATCAATATTCGTTGTAAAAACCCGTGGATAGTATAAGATGGTAAAAGTGAATCAGGTACCGACCTCCAAGGTAGATGATCCAGAAACATAGATGGTGAGACTATAATATCTTTGAAGGATTCTCTGTTTGCTATATAAGCTTTATAGCTGCATTCATTCTCTTGAGTTCTCCAGCGCTTCCAGAGAGGCAAATGGAAGTTGTTCCTCTCGGGTACAATATGAATGACTAGACCTGGTAAAAACATATCCGGAAGATCCTCATCAGGTGGCGATTTTTCAGCTGATGGCACAGCTTCCATAAACTGAGATACGGGATCTTCACATGTATTTAAATCAGTAGAAGTGTCATAAAATGGGTTTATAAAACAATCCGGTGAACCGCCAAATTCGGTTTCATCATAAGAATTATCTTCCGCGTGAACTTCTATCCCATGAGATAAATTTTGAGCCACTTCCCGACTCCCTGCAATGACAATGGAAATGTTAAAGGAGAAAACTTTGGGAAATTAAAACTAGCTTTTGTTACTGGCTCCAACAAGGTAGCAAGGTGGTTTTTTTTAGAAATTTCAGCATTCAAATCATGTATGCGTAATAGGAAATCCATATTAAGTACCACTGGTGTGCTGAGTGTCCCTTATATTATCAGTAGCCATTGCCCTTGAACTCAAATCTGTAGCTGGAAATCTGTCCTCTGGCTTATCACGGAGATAATTGCTCTCAAAAGAAATCGACGTGCAAGTTTAGATATTGTAGTGGAATCAGTGGTCGCATCATGAGATAATGCCATAAGTGCAGCTGCACGAAGCCTCAGGATCGATGTTACTGAAAGACGTGCTGAAAATTCATTGTGGTATATAATGCTGCACATTTAAACAGACTAGCAGTATTATTGGCTGAAAATTAGGCTAGAAACAACATATATACATGCATACATACTTAGATAGTGCAAAAACTAGTTTCCCAAATAACCAAATGACGATAAGTAAAGGGAAAAAAATTACCTTGTTACAAATTCTGAACATGCATCTGCTATAACGGAATCCACACATGGAAGGGGCCCATATGCATAGACATGTAACCTTGGGTATCGACGATACAACTGTCCAAAATAAAGGTGAAACTAAATGAAAAAGAGATTTTGAAGTTTTCAACTCTAGGGGTGACTAGACAACCGCTTTTGCTATACAAATGGATATGCCTGCAACAATGAACATGTTAAGCTACTCGTTGCATGCACCACGTGACATTTCACTGACTGGAGAAAAGGAAGCACCCTGGCTATATCAAATAAAAAAAGAAATATGCACTTTTTGGCCTAAAACAATGCCATACAGAAGATGCTACATATTGTAGAACTTAACAGTCAAAGTACCACACAAGAGCAGACGTGGTGATACAGAAGATCCTAAATAGTTGGCCAAAGACGAGACAAACAATAAGCAGATAATACCAACAAAAAAAAAATATGATAGGCCCTTACCCTTAGACCTAGCAATGCACTAATTGCTCCTCCAAGGGAATGCCCTACAATGCGAATATTGTACTCTTCACATTCACATCCAGCTCCCAGCAACGAAGAAAGGAATCCACCTGAGTCTGATGTACTACCTTCATTTTTGTATAACAACACAAAAATCATATAGGGAGCCATAAGTTTATGCAAATAAAAAATAATGCAATTTTTCTAGAGCTTGGTAGTTTTAAACTTATTAGGGATAATTACTCTCAATAATATTATGCCCAACCAGAGGAACAATCACAATTTGCAATCCAGAACATTAAAGACTCTGGTCATAGAACAATAAAGTTGTATGTCCAAAACAGCTTCCCCGTACCTTTTCTTTAGAAGGAACCTAAATAAACAATTGAAAATTAGTAGCAAAGGACAAGTGAGCACTTGACCATCACGCCAAGCATGACCTTCATTCCAATTTAGTCTTGGGGTTTCTTGACATTTTCTAAGTACCAGTTAGTCTAAACTAATATACAGCATGGTACAGAGTATCGGCAGCGTTGCCAAACTATCAGCGCATCGATTTGGTTTCTTTAGTCACCGCTTCGAGAACGAGACACAAGCGTAATTTCAATCATTATCAATGTAAAGGTCATGTATACTCGAAATTTCTCCATAAAAGGGTGAAACAAAGGCGTAGAGGGGATAAATAACGGCATTGCAGAGAGAAAAAAATGGAGCAAAAGAGAACTAAAGGCGAATTACAGTGTAACAGATAACAGAGGGAATAATTATATCAAATAATGGGACTCTCTGTGAGATAAGGGTGTAATAATAATAAATAAAATAGGTATATTTACATATTAACGTATCAAATAATAATAGTAATATATATTAATAAATAAATATGTATATGCACATACAAACTTATCAAAAAATAATAACAATTACTAAGAAACAAGAACAGGATGATAATGTATAGGAGTAGAAGAAGGATTGGTTTATAACTATTAAACTTCTTTTATTGTATTTATTAATTTTTTAAGTGTCTAAAAAGCTTATTGTTCAATTATTATGTAATATATCATTAGACAACTCTGTGAGATGTCTTTATTATCATTTGGACAATGCTATATATAGTAGATGGTGTTTTTGTGTTTATTTAATTGATCCATCTTTTTGATCTTATTATTTAGAATTTTTACATAATCTTTTTTAGAAATTTTGAAACTCCTAACTAGCATAATGGTGCACATCGCCCATACCAAAACCGATACAAATACCAAGTTTTAAACAAAAATTCAGCCGCTACCACAACTTTGATCCATGATATACAACTTTTATACAGCTTTCTCGATTCCTTAAAATTCTACCCAACTTTTGTTGGCTTCATGACATTGTGAATAAAACCTTTAATCCAACTCCCATGAATCTACCAGGCCATCTTATTTGGAGTTCAATTGTATGTTATTAATATTACAGTTCAAGCCACCTCACGAATAGTTTTTTATTTCATCGTCACTTAATCTCGTACTATCGGGTCTTTGGCCGGTGCTGTTCTAATTGATGTTCTAGGAAGTTCTAATTGACATTCTACCATTGGATATTCTAATTGACGTTGATTTATTTTTATCTCGTTGGGGAGTATTATCTCCAAAAGTGCACTTAAATTATTGATGGACACTACGGATAGCATTCAACATCCTGACTTCACGAGTTCACCTCATGGTCACTTGAATGAAACCTATATCCTAAAACAAATGTATTTTCTATTAGGCAATATTGAGTCTAAGATCCATCACAAGTTTGGTGACGCATAAGTGTGGTCAGTACTCAGTAGTACAACATGAGACTTATTTCTGTGTATTGTCAAGAATTTCATGCAAATCAAGCTTTTCTCTTTCTGTAAGACAGACGGCCATTCTGCCAAGTTTGCATCTTTTCTTTGTCATCATTGAAATGAAAAACCTTCCAGAGATCATTAACTCTAAAAGAATGTTTAATAATGGACTTCCACGGTCTTCTTGTCCAATATCATCGTTAAATCTATAAGCAGCATATATAACCTTGATGATATCTAACAATAAAGAGATCAGAAAGCCTGTTTGTTCAGTAAGATGAGAATTCCAATTAGCATCCAATAAAAAAACGAAGTCGAACATTCTACTTACAACTTAGCCAGATAGGAAATTCCATCATAAAAGCTACTTTCAAGGCATAAAATATTATGTATATTCTTGTCTAGTTCTCTTGCCTTTAACATCTGTTACTTAAAGTAATGCTATTTTTGTCAAAACTTAGACTGTTAATAAACCTTTAGATTGTTAACTTAGATATTTAATAAACTTAGTTTGATGCTATTTGTTAACATCTGTTACTTCTGATTGTTATCAGTGTTTTGTCAAAGATTTATAATCTCGAAATGAGGAAATAGAAACTAGCATGGAATTGTTATAGGCATGTTAATACAGAAATCAAACTAGAAGAATATAAACATCCATACCATTGAAGAGAAAACTGTAAAGGAGGAGAAGAATAATGTGTTGAGAGGGTAAAAATGTGCAATGTATAATCTCCATACCATCCTCAAAGATTTACCTTCAATTTGTATAAAGAGATCTCGGGCGGCCTCAACTATGCCAGAGTGTCCATAGTGTGGTAAAGATGACACTAAGGTTTGCGTGACACCTGACTCAATACTGTGAATAAATGAGAAAGAAAAAGGGGGAATATAAAATGTAACAATTTGATCATATGTACAACCAGAGTAGCATTTAGCATATTTACAAAATACTAGTAACTGAAAGCAAAGAGCATGAGAATAATAACAGTCCCACGATACTGTAGCTAGTTGAAATGGAGGACAAAAATTAACATTGTATTATGTTGTGAAATTATAAATACAGACTAATAAATATAGGGGATGGCTAAAAGAGTAGCTGAACCCTGGTTGAATCAAGATGTTGCTCGTGGTAGTCAAGCATGTGTTTAACATGCAAGACAAATAACAGAACTTTTCATATAACAAGCCATAGGATTAAAAATTCAGACTAAACAAAAAAGGAGCATATGTCAACCTATGAAACAACAACAGTTATAATATAATAAGATAACAAAGCACCATTAGCAGCAATGGAAAACTCCAAGTAGCTCTGATCCATTCTTCCTTGAAGCCACATACAAAAGAGAAACATAAGTCGAGATAACCTAATATGGTGGTTAGGACCAGAATTTGCTTAGCAATATGGGAACTCATGGTGACCAAGTATCCTGCTTACTGCCAGTGGATCTACATAGCAATAGAGCTTAGGAAGATCGAACTTCGATGTGTTCTCAGTTCTCATCAAAGAATCAACTCCATAAAATTTCAATTCAGAATTCCACGAAACGGTCCTCTTTTCTCTGTACTTTTCGATCAGGTATCTAATCAGTAGTCTCCATTGTAAATCTTCCAAGTATAAACCTGAAATGATTTTGTTCTACTCCGATCTCTATTCTTAACCAAAGCTCAACACTCGCTCCCACAACTTATTGTATGACTCATGAACTTAATCCCACTATAATTAGAGAAATTTTAAATATCTTCCTTATCCTTGTAAATTGACAGTAATGTAGTCCTCCTCCACTCCTTGAGCGACTTTTTAGCCTTTCAAACTATGGTTACATCTCCCAGGAACTTTGAAACTACAAAAGGGATGCTCTTAGGTCCCATAGCCTTACCTAGATTCATCTATTTAAGCTTCATTAATTTCAAAAACCTCCTATTTGGATCATCAAAAGCATCCTCTAGGTCTCAAATAACTGAATCATGTAAAGGAACATAAATACGAGAAATTGCAAATGCAGACTCATAAACACTCCACCTAAACAAACAGACCTTTTGCAGTTACACACAAAGGCTCACAGACAGACAGTGAGAAGAGCAACTTACTTTATCAACCCATCTAAATCTTCTGTAGTAAGACTGCATTCCCTACACAATCCATCAGTTATAAGGTCTTCCGGAGTCTCAGTCCCACGCACAGCAATCACAACAGACTTTACATGATGTAGCACCACAACAAAGTATGCGGCTTTACACTTCGCCTGAGGTTGATGAGATAAAGATGCATCATAAAATTTATTAAGAAAACACATGAAATCAATGTAAGACAATTTTGAGAACCAAAGGGTGGACAACTAAAACATAAAAAAGAGATTTAGACTTGCATTGATGAAAACTAACTCTTTTTTAAACAACTTGATGAAAACCCATAAATGCAATTGAATCCTGAGAATATTTACACCCTATAATCTATAATTTTTTATAGAATCTTTTCGTACAAAATCGAAAAAAGTTGGCTAGGGCATTCCCCAATAGCAAGACAAAGTATCTGTTCTTGAACGTAGTATGAAACAAACGTGATTATAGATATATGTTCAAGTAAAGAAGATGGTTCAAGATAGTAGTAGGCTTAGACTATTGGCTTGAAAGTTGAAACGTAGACAGGGTAACATGTAATGTAAAAAATGAAGCTAATTGACACTGAAATTAGAAAGACTTGATGCACAGGCTTTTACGCAAGCATTGGAATTTTCCTCTTAATAACGTGAAATGGGTCGAGAATGAAAGTAGTATGCATACAAGCCAATCATGTATGATGATAAAGCATATACTTTGGAGGCAATCTTATTTATTTATTAATAAAAATATTCATTTATTAAAGGCATTTAATTATCTACATGGTGCTGTTTTTATAATATGTAAATAACTCATAGTTTTAAGCAATGCTTTTAGAATCATGATGATGATCATGCCAATGAGATCTAAATTCTTAGAAAGCTCTAAAACTAAAATAATTCCTAATCATGAGATTACTAAAAAGGGGATTAGTAAATCCGGATAGATTAGTACATATGTTGCTTGCTCATTAGATGAGGATGATTGATCTCATAATCATTTGTGTGGAGACACTAAAACAAGTATGTAGGTGCTTATTGGAGAATAAGTTCACTGAACGTGACTCGCTATGGAATACCTAATGGAGTTTTACTCGCCTGTCAATAGGAATTCCTAATGTGATAGTAGTACAAGTGATCCTTGGACTTGAGATCATCATAGTATCTTGTATGTAATGAATTATACTTTGACTTATTCCTTAAAGCCCTTTAGGGTATATAAAAGAGTATGCTTGGGTATAATGAGTTACATATGGAGACAATAAATGATCAATAAAGAATCTACCACCTCTAGTAAAGGAGGAGATATGTCCTATGTGATTCGTTAAATGACAACCCAGGAATCCTTGGCCAAGGTAAAATGAAATTAGAAAGGAGTTTCTAATTTACATTATTTGGAGTTGTGCATTTTCTAATCGAA
This sequence comes from Panax stipuleanatus, assembly GCA_020205555.1. Lineage (NCBI taxonomy): Eukaryota > Viridiplantae > Streptophyta > Magnoliopsida > Apiales > Araliaceae > Panax > Panax stipuleanatus. Next base: position 73,451,550 of record CM035126.1, read on the forward strand.
ATACATATAATTAAATAAAATAAGACTTGACAGTAAATTCATGTCTTATATTTAATTGGGACATTGTATGGTGGAAGGATTGAATTGTATGGTAACTATTTACTCACAGGTTCTTTTATGATTAATGTTGAAATCTATATTATCTGAAAAGTCGTTGATCGCTAGGGAGGCTTATCCCTATTGTAGAATAAATATTAATTATTTAACTAGATTATTAGTTTAATTTATTTATTTAAATAAGATTAGAATTGTTCTAATTGATTTATTCACAACCGGTTTAATATGGAGAACCTAAAGGGTCACACCATAAAAGGAAGAATAATTATTTAAGAAGGTAATGGCATAATCGTAATAATGCATTAAGTGAAATTAATTTAATCTATGGTGATAGAATAAATTAAATAGCTTAATATTTATTATTTAATATTTTAGAAATATTAAATATAAATTAATAAGAGAAGTCTTATTAATATTATTATAATTATTATTATTTTAATTTCTAAAGGAGTTTAGTAATTAATTTAATATTAGTACTCTCATTTATTCCTAATAAGATTAGGAGACAAATTAATTAAATGAATTAATTAATTATTTTCCATGTGGTGGGAAGCCTAAATTAATTAAAGGAGTTTAATTAATTAAAAGAAATCTCATGTCTAATAGGATTAGAAGGGTTGACCAATATCTATATAAGAGGATTCTTATAATAGATATTACTTGATGCAATTTCAATTGTTGGAGAGTACTCCTTTTCTATAGAGGATAGAAAACTAAGCCGACCACCCTCCTTCTTGATAATTCATCTTCCTTGGTGGATCACCTCTAGAGGCCAAACACTTGGGTGGCTAACGTTAATCAAAGGAAGGAATCTAACCCGGAAATTCAAGGAGATCTCGAAGAACAAGGAGTTGAACTCGTACCTGTGGAAGCTTCGTTCTACAAGGGTATGATTTTATAACTTCTTATTTATCGTTTTAAATTAATAATTTGCATAAAGGATGATCCGGGTAATGGTTTTGTAGAAATTTTTTTAAACTCTGATATACCATGCTTCCGCTAATTTTTGCAATTTGATTGCGTCACGATTTCGTACAAACCCAACAGTGGTATCAAAGCCAAACTTTTATGCAATTATTAATTTATTTTTGATTTCATATACATATGGGTATATATTTAAAATAATTTATTGGGCATAATTTTATTGTATAAAATTATTATTTTTTTAAGAAAAAAAAATGACGTTTTTTTTTTTTTTTTTGGGACGAATCACAATTTTTTTTTTTGGGTGCTAATCTTGAATTCTGCAAAGAAAATGTGTTGTCTCTTTCTTACTCCAAAAAGAATGTGACCCATCAGGAAAGGACTCTTTTAATAAACCTGCAGGACTCTTTTAATAAAAGAAGGTGACTTCTTTTTAAAAAAATAAATATGATATATTTATATATTATATTCTAAATAATTTTATAATTAAAATAAAGAGTTTATTTTAATCTTGAAATTGGATTTCATGCAATTTAAAATTGCCCATTAAATGATACTCATATATATATGGAATGTTTTAATTCATGAGATGAATATTTATTTATTGATATATATGGTGATATGTATGATAATAAATGGGGATTGATTATGGACTATTTGACCAATGTGATTGGATTTTATTTTAGTTGAATGCTTGAATGAATGGGTTTTATTAAATGGGGTCTGTGTACCTGATGTAAAATTCTATCTCCCTCCTATGTACTTCCCCTTGACTGCTGATCAAGGTTTCTATTTAAATTAAATAGTTTAATGTAATAGAAATAGTTAGAATTATCTTGAAAAAATTGGAGACCTAGGAGCAAGGAGCGCGTGAAGACCCGTTTGTATGGAGCCCGGGTTTAAATGTAATAGTTATATTTAAATTTAAATTCTTGCACTCCTAGGTTTGACCTTTTGGTTCACTTGGTGGCTCTAGTGAACCAAACTAGAATAAAAGTCCATAATCAATCTGGGTAGAATATAGTATTCTATATTGCATGCTAAATATTATATATATTATATTTTATACAAACATGCTTCGCATGTTTAATAAAATGACGCGTATTTTATATATATATGTGCATGCACGCTAAACAAGATGAGACAAATAATAACAAATCCCTCAAAGAAATAATATTAAGTCCGAAGCGTTCAAATGATATTTGGAATATCGAACGTCGCCTTCTAGCATGATAAATTAATAGAGTATTAAATATTTAATATGAGCTTGTTGTGCTATCCACAAGGCGAGTATTGCATATTTAAGATGTTAATTAATCACATTTGATGCTTATCAAGAAAATTGAACGATCTAGTCTTGTTGTGCTATCCACAAGGACGAACATTTTTCTTTTTTGAATTTATAGAAGTGTTAGGCTGGACTTAACTTAAATCGTTTTAGTTCGGATGTGCACACACTTGACCATTATGATTTAAGAGGCAAAATAAAAGGAGTTATATAATGATGTAATTGACAAGAGTTGTCTACCTATTTATTTGTATATCGCTTGTTGTGCTATCCACAAGGTTATATACATTTGAAATGGGATCCTTATTCTCACTAGCAAATCTTTAATTAGATGTTGCCGAACTATATAAGTGAGGGTAATATAGTTTGATAAAAATAGTGGGAGATACCAATTTAAAATAAAGACCTAAATTTATTTTGGTATGCAAAATTAATAAAATGAATGTTTGCTAAAATGTTGTTTTTCACATGCAAAATTTTAAAAATGTCAAAATCACTAATTTCACTGCGAAGCATACTTGATGCTAATAAGCTTACCGGGCCGAATTATACGGACTGGCTAAGAAATCTGAGAATAGTTCTCACTGCTGAAAAGATTTCTTATGTCCTAAACTCACCTGTCCCTGGAACTGTTCCAGAAACAGCCTCTGAGGAAGAGATTGCCACTATTGTAAAGTGGCAAGATGATGCATCTGTGGCTCAATGCATCATGCTCGCATCCATGAATAACGAGCTTCAGCGTCAGCACGAAAACATGGATGCTCCTACTATGTTGATTCACCTCAAGGAGTTGTATGGTGAACAAAGTAGGACTGCTAGATATGAGATATCTAAGGAGCTCTTCCGATCTCAGATGACCAAGGGCAAAGTGAACATAAAGGAACAAAAGAAATCTGATCCAGCTAGCAAAGGAATGTGCTTCCATTGCAACGAGCCGGGTCATTGGAAGAGGAACTGCAAGAAGTTTCTGGCAAAGAAGAAGCTTGGAGAAGCTTCGACTTCCAATCAAGGTTTGTTCATGATTGAAATTAATTTTTCAGAAAGTCAAAATTCTACTTGGGTATTGGATACCGGCTGTGGTTCTCACATATGTAATAATGTGAAGGGACTGGTCAGAAGTAGAAAGCTGAACAATGATGAGGTAATCCTACGAGTGGGGAATGGAGCAAAGGTTGCTGCATTAGCTGTATGAACTTATTATTTAGCAATGCCTTCGGGCAAGTCCATTTATCTTAATAATTGTTATTATGTTCCGAATATTATTAAAAATATTATTTCAATTTCTGTATTGGATATGGAAGGATTTAACGTTGTTATAAAGAACAATAGTTGTTCTATTTATAAAGACGATATTTTATATGGTGTTGAAAATTTGCGAAATGGACTTTATACACTTGACTTACAAGAAAAATATTTTTCAAATTGAACAAACTAAGAAAAGGAAAAGAGATGATATTAATTATACCTACATGTGGCACTGTAGACTCGGTCATATCAATGAAACAAGATTATCCAAGTTGCATAAAGATGGGTTCTTTGAGTTATCTGATTATGAATCATATCCAACTTGTGAATCTTGTCTCATGGGTAAAATGACTAAATCTCCTTTTAGTGGAAAAGGAGAAAGAGTTACAGAGTTGTTGGCATTGATTCACACAGACGTTTGTGGACCTATACAACAAGTGCACGGGGTGGGTATTCTTATTTTATTACTTTCACTGATGATCACTCAAGATTTGGATATGTGTATTTAATGAAATACAAGTCAGAATCATTTGAAAAGTTCAAAGAGTTCAGAAGTGAAGTAGAGAAACAAACGGGCAAGAGTATAAAGATACTTCGATCAGATTGAGGTGGAGAATACTTAAGCGGTGAGTTTCTCAATTATCTCAAAGAAAATGGTATAATCTCACAATGGACTCCTCTAGGTACACCACAGTTAAATGGAGTATCTGAAAGGAGAAATCGAACACCGTTGGACATGGTTCGATCTATGATGAGTTTTATCGACCTTCCAATTTCCTTATGGGGATATGCCCTAGAAACGGCTGCATACCTACTTAACAAGGTACCTACCAAATCCGCCCCAAAGACTCCATATGAGATATGGAAGGGGAGGAAACCAAATCTTAAGCATGTTAAGACTTGGGGTTGTCCAGCTTATGTCAAAAAGTTTGAAAACGATAAGCTACAGACTAAATCCGATAAGTGTAGATTTGTGGGATACTCTAAAGAAACTTTAGGGTATTATTTCTATCATCCAACTGATCAAAAGGTGTTTGTTGCGAAACATACTGCCTTCTTAGAAAAGGATTTTATCCATGAAGGGGTCAGTGGGAGTAAGATATATCTTGAAGAAGTTCAAGACCCACAAATTACCACGGATCAAAGTCAGGTACCTGACAAAGTAGAAGAACCTACTATACCACACTCTGTTCGTAAATCTGGAAGAGTACCGAAGATACCTGAGAGATATAGATTCGTTATAGAGGATGACGATGAGGTACACATCATGAATGATGATGATCCATTGAATTACGAACAGGCTATGAGTAATAAAGACTCAGGGAAATGGCTTGAAGCTATGAAATTCGAAATGGACTCCATGTATGAAAACAAAGTATGGACTTTGATTTCACCACCTGAAGGCATTAAGCCTATTGGGTGTAAATGGGTCTTTAAAAGAAAGACTGGAGCGGACGGCAAGGTAGAGACCTATAAGGCCCGACTGGTTGCAAAAGGTTTCAAACAAAGACAAGGAGTTGACTATGATGAAACCTTCTCACTAGTAGCTATGCTCAAGTCCATTCGGATTTTGCTTGCGATTGCAGCTTATAACGACTATGAGATCTGGCAGATGGACGTGAAAACGGCCTTCCTCAATGGAAAACTTGAGGAGGATGTGTATATGACACAGCCAGAGGGATTTGTTTCAAAGGTTGGAACAAATCAAGTCTGTAAGCTGCAACGATCCATTTATGGATTGAAGCAAGCTTCTCGTAGATGGAACATTCGTTTTGATGAGACAATCAAAGAGTTTGATTTTGTCAAAAACGACGATGAACCATGTGTGAACAAGAAGGTTAGTGGGAGCGCAGTTTCATTCCTTGTATTATATGTTGATGATATATTACTGATAGGGAATGACATTCCTATGCTACAATCGATTAAAATCTGGTTATCTAAACACTTCTCCATGAAGGACTTGGGAGAAGCATCCTATATTTTGGGGATAAAGATCTATAGAGATAGATCTGAAAGGATGCTTGGTTTATCCCAAGGAACGTACATTGATGCAATGCTAAAGAGGTTTAGCATGGAAGATTCCAAAAGAGGTCTCATGCCGATGAGCCATGGAATACATCTCTCCAAGAAACAGGCCCCAAAGACACCTGAGGAGAGAGACCGTATGAGTAAGATCCCTTATGCTTCTGCAATAGGATCTATCATGTACGGTATGATATGTACTAGACCGGATGTTGCTCATGCACTTAGTGTAATGAGCAGATACCAGTCAAACCCTGGAGAAGAGCACTGGAAGGCAGTGAAGAATATCCTAAAGTACTTAAGAAGGACTAAAGGTATTTTTCTTGTCTACGGTGGGTCTGAATTAAAACTCAAGGGATTCACAGACTCAAGTTTTCAAACAGACCAAGATGACAGTAAATCTGTTTCAGGGTATGTGTTTACCTTGAAAGATGGTGCAGTGAATTGAAAAGGTTCCAAACAACAAAAGGTTGTTGGTTTAGTGACAAAGACAAAGTATATAACTGTAAGTGAAGCTGCAAGTTGATGTTTTAGATGAAAAGTTCATTACAGAACTAGGAATAGGTCCTAAGTTTCATCTTGAATCTAAACATGTGTTGCGGCACTTTGATTAAAGAAATCATTGAAAGAGGAGAGTGTAGACTCTCAAGACAACATTGCAGATCCATTAACTAAAGCTTTAACACAACAGCAGTTTGATCGTCACTTAGAGAAGTTGGGTATGAGATACCATGGCGATTGGCTTTAGTGCAAGTGGGAGATTGAAAGTAGTATGCACACAAGCCAATCATGTATGATGATAAAGCATATACTTTGGAGGCAATCTTATTTATTTATTAATAAAAATATTCATTTATTAAAGGCATTTAATTATCTACATGGTGCTGTTTTTATAATATGTAAATAACTCATAGTTTTAAGCAATGCTTTTAGAATCATGATGATGATCATGCCAATGAGATCTAAATTCTTAGAAAGCTCTAAAACTAAAATAGTTCCTAATCATGGGATTACTAAAAAGAGGATTAGTAAATCCGGATAGATTAGTACATATGTTGCTTGCTCATTAGATGAGAATGATTGATCTCATAATCATTTGTGTGGAGACACTAAAGCAAGTATGTAGGTGCTTATTGGAGAATAAGTTCACTGAACGTGACTCGCTATGGAATACCTAATGGAGTTTTACTCGCCTGTCAATAGGAATTCCTAATGTGATAGTAGTACAAGTGATCCTTGGACTTGAGATCATCATAGTATCTTGTATGTAATGAATTATACTTTGACTTATTCCTTAAAGCCCTTTAGGGTATATAAAAGGGTATGCTTGGGTATATTGACTTACATATGGAGACAATAATGATCAATAAAGAATCTACCACCTCTAGTAAAGGAGGAGATATGTCCTATGTGATTCGTTAAATGACAACCCAGGAATCCTTGGCCAAGGTAAAATGAAATTAGAAAGGAGTTTCTAATTTACATTATTTGAAGTTGTGCATTTTCTAATCGAAATACATATAATTAAATAAAATAAGACTTGACAGTAAATTCATGTCTTATATTTAATTGGGACATTGTATGGTGGAAGGATTGAATTGTATGGTAACTATTTACTCACAGGTTCTTTTATGATTAATGTTGAAATCTATATTATCTGAAAAGTCGTTGATCGCTAGGGAGGCTTATCCCTATTGTAGAATAAATATTAATTATTTAACTAGATTATTAGTTTAATTTATTTATTTAAATAAGATTAGAATTGTTCTAATTGATTTATTCACAACCGGTTTAATATGGAGAACCTAAAGGGTCACACCATAAAAGGAAGAATAATTATTTAAGAAGGTAATGGCATAATCGTAATAATGCATTAAGTGAAATTAATTTAATCTATGGTGATAGAATAAATTAAATAGCTTAATATTTATTATTTAATATTTTAGAAATATTAAATATAAATTAATAAGAGAAGTCTTATTAATATTATTATAATTATTATTATTTTAATTTCTAAAGGAGTTTAGTAATTAATTTAATATTAGTACTCTCATTTATTCCTAATAAGATTAGGAGACAAATTAATTAAATGAATTTAATTAATTATTTTCCATGTGGTGGGAAGCCTAAATTAATTAAAGGAGTTTAATTAATTAAAAGAAATCTCATGTCTAATAGGATTAGAAGGGTTGACCAATATCTATATAAGAGGATTCTTATAATAGATATTACTTGATGCAATTTCAATTGTTGGAGAGTACTCCTTTTCTATAGAGGATAGAAAACTAAGCCGACCACCCTCCTTCTTGATAATTCATCTTCCTTGGTGGATCACCTCTAGAGGCCAAACACTTGGGTGGCTAACGTTAATCAAAGGAAGGAATCTAACCCGGAAATTCAAGGAGATCTCGAAGAACAAGGAGTTGAACTCGTACCTGTGGAAGCTTCGTTCTACAAGGGTATGATTTTATAACTTCTTATTTATCGTTTTAAATTAATAATTTGCATAAAGGATGATCCGGGTAATGGTTTTGTAGAAATTTTTTTAAACTCTGATATACCATGCTTCCGCTAATTTTTGCAATTTGATTGCGTCACGATTTCGTACAAACCCAACAGAGAAGGGTATGGAAATTGCAAAAGATTATGTTACTTAATTTTTATTATTATTTCGAGATAAATATTTTTTAAATATTTTAGAAATTTTAGTTATAGAGATTATTTTGGATTATTAGTTAGAAGTTTGTTTCCTTGTTAAATTAGGTTAACTAAATTATACTGGAAATAGGGTTTTTATGTTCTGTGTAAGATGATGTCATCCCATCATTGGAAATTTAGAGTTGAATTATTTGAATAAAGTTGTGTGGTTTTATGTATTTCTACTGATTCCTTGAGAGGCTAGGTTTCTCCCCTTCCTCTTTATCCCTTCTCTAAATCCCTTGTTGACCTTGTCCTACATCACTTACTCTGTCAAATGGAGACTACCCAGGTAATGAAGTTAGTAACTTAGTTCAAGTATCATTCTTTCCAAGTAATGTTTGCATAAATTCCATTATCCAAAAAATACAACAAAAAAAAAGAATGAGTTATATATGAACAAATAACATGTGATTTACACCAAATTCTAGGTCACCACATGTGGTCCGTAAACTATTATTTCACCACTTGTGGTTTCACAACTATTTTCAAGTTACTGCATTTCCATTCATTTTGACAGCTAGTGGACACCACTAGCCAAAAAGTATGTGAAATGTTGTCCAACAATTATAATGATGTTCAAAAGACATAAATACCCTCAAGTCTCCCTCAAATTTAACAAAGTATATCCCTCATTCATATATTCATCATTTTTTAAGTTTACTAACTCGACCTTCTATGGCTTAGATTCCCTTTCTTGTATATAATTAAATTATCAGCACATACTCAAACATTTACATATCATGTGAATATGTTATTAAAGTATAAGAAAATTTTGTAATGCTTTAATTTGCCAAATGTCATGTGAAGAGGAGGTTTGAGGTCACATTTCATATTACTCTAATCCTATATTAATAATAGAACAGGATGTGTTGTTTCTTGAAATGAACAACTTCAAAAATAGTCTTTATTATTCCAGTTTCACAAAAAAGGTCTTGTATGCATCCAAAAAAAATGTTTCAAAATTGCATCCTTGATATTTTTAAATTTTACAAATTAAACTCTTTTTAATAAATCGAAGCAGTATCTATGTTGTTCTTCTATCATCTTTTACTGGTTTACCTCATCTACTTTCCGATAACTACTAGTAATCTTTTTAGAAAAGTTCTTATGGTCAAAGGGTTCTTATAGGTGTAGGATACAAATTGGGCGGTTGGCAACTGTCAAGGCCGCACTAACCTTGTCAGATTATTTTTGTATATTAACAAGGTTCATGTAATATTCAATATTTACATCTCAACGTCTTTAATTACTGAGAATGTGTTACTTTTAATGCAAATTAGTTTTAATTGAGTTTAGTTTGATAGTAAATTTTGTTCAGTATTTCTTATTAGTTATTTATTTATTATACTTAAATTTAATCAACGTAGTTGTAATAGAATTTAATTATAATAATATATTTACGTTTAATGCTATACATTTAAAATTTTGTATTTTTTGGAATTGAGATGTTGAAGTTGGAAAAATGAAGAAAATGCTATCAGGGGAAATAAAATATGAAGGGCAACATAGTCATTAATCACAAAAAATTAATGCTGTTAGGCAAAATCATTAACAGGTTTCGTCTGGAAATGAATGTGAACCCATAGGTGGTTATGAACCACAGGTGTGGACTTGAAACTTGGTGTAAATCACAGGTTTTTGTTTTTGCTAGAAAAAAGAAGAAACAAAAGATATTCTGATAAGCTACATGTACTACATCATTCTGAAACTACACAATCCATAAGCTGGCATATATATACCAAGCCATTAAATATATAGCTGCAAAAAAATAATACTCTTGGAGTATCTGAGTATTGACAACCTAATCTTTTTTATATAATTACTGAATTGGACTGAATAAACGAAGAAAGGCATGCTATCTTGTAACTCAACAAAGATTAGAACCAAAAGAAAATTGAATCAATAAGTGATGATATTAGATTCACTGACGGCAGGATCATTGAACATGGAGCTTGAACTCAACCTCCTAAATAACAAATACATGCTATAAAAGATAAGAAAGACCAGAAAAACTCACTTGATTGACACGCCCTCTTCGAAGTACTTCTGGAGATAAATCAACATATTTCAAGAAAGCTGCTGCATGACCTCGCCACCAGTTATCACCTTCAAGTACAGGTCGCCTAGAGAAAAGAACTGTAAAGACCAAATGTGTCGGATAACAACAAAGAAAATCTAGGTAACATGTTTAATCCAAATAAACGAACTCAAAGACAAGTCCTTGTACAACTTCTAAAAATGGCAGTGGAAGGTCAAGGAAACGAAGGAAATGTATCAAGTAGAAAAAATCATGAAATAAATGTTCAATAGTATAGAAGACCAATGGACTATTGACCTGTTACGAGACCATGGAGTCAATATCCCTTGCCTATAAAGCCATGCACAAGGAAACAATACAGGGTTTCTTCCAAAATCAAGTAACAGACCCTGCCGTATACTGGTTCAGTGTTAGAAGGTTGCCATAATTAAACGTCAAAAAGACTAATTAAGGAATGTCTTATCACAAGACCGTATAGGCAGCTTCAGCAAAAGGATGAAAAGCAGCAGCCTCGTGCAGACATTGTTCAGGTGCCTCGATCATTTCTTGAAGAATTATAGGAGATTGATCATGCCTTTGCAACAAAGCTAGACCTAAACCAAAAACGACAATTTACTCCTGAATATAAAATTCCACAAAGAGACATCAAGGAGAAGTATGGAGAATAAATTTAACTCATGAAAGGACAAGTAAAATAGCTTAGCAAATAAAAAAGGCCAAGTAAAATAAATTTATGAAGAACATAAATTTTTAACCTTCAGACCCTACACCATTTTCTATATTCTTTTATATATAAGTGAATAATCTCCCATATTCATAATATATTACCTTCGAGCCAAACACTATATCTGCACTACAATTTACACATTCGGCTAGGCAAATTATATTTCATACAAACACGGAATGAAGACTATACCAACTTGAGGGAGTGTTAATTGATTTGTCCTTTAGGTATTTTCCTTCCATTATGACCGTTATGTTCATCATAATATAATACTGAGCTGTGGTGCGAGGTAACATAATATTGAGCTGTGCTAAGCAGTTATTTCATATAAAGCTAACACCACAATTTATTTCCACTACGAACTACCAGCGTTAATGCAACTCAGCATATTCCTAAACATTATAAACAGTTAGTTTTTGCACTCATAAATCAGCCACTAATCATGAAGCTAAATTACTGAAATTCGAAATATACCATATGGCAAACTAGGCTTGGAACAACTTTTATGGTGCTAATACATTTGTTCTTTTTCAAAAGAAATTAAAGTTAAAATTTTCATATGATGAATAAGATTGGAAGAAATAATAAAATAAGCTTATACACATTTTTTGAATATTACATACGTTTCCAAAATTTTATCCAGTATGCACTATAAAAAATAAAATAAAGAAAGAAAAAAAAATTGGCTCAGATAGTTCATAGTTGTGCCTAAATTATTTTGTATCTTTTAATATGAACAAGACATCTACTTCAAATCATGATGAAGTACAAGAAACTCGTAACTTCTAACTCGAAGGTAGTCCACTCACTGTAAAAGTGTTACTGCTATAAGGCTCGGTCTGAGTTTTAGAAATGCTCACTGCATAGATATTGGATCATAGAAAGACACAGACCACAACTACCTAAGTCAATAGGATAAGAGGAACAACATTTGCAAAATGGTGTAGACTAAAAACATAAATTGTAGCAACAATATTTTTGGGAACCATTAAGAGATTTCCACTAGAATGGGAAGAGGTGTTGAGACTCGAACCCACATCTCCACGGAGGGGGTGGGACTTTGCTCAAAGGTTTACCACCTTGGTTTTAGCTGTTTGTTTACATTTTATCCAATAAAATAATGTACTTCATCCTAGAATTGAGAGAAACCTGCCAAGAGTTCCAAATGCCCAGTGCCCGAAGCACGATAAGCAACAAGATCACCCAATAACTGTGCCACCGAATAAACTTCATCTTCCTCCAACACAGTTCTGGATGATTAAAATGAAGAAAGGATATGAACAAAACTTTCAAATAGAACTAAAATATTGTAATGCAACAAAATGACAAGAGATCATACAAGTATTTGGCACGTCCCATACAGCACAATGCCACACGAAGGCCATAATCAAACACCTCGTGGTAATGAGCCTTCCATGCATAATCTTCAGTTGTGTAGAAAGATCTCCATCTTAGGACGTCAGATCCTGCAAGAGATTGCACCACAACAACAAAACATACCATGATCATAAATAGGACCAGTATATTTTTCTGCCACTTGGTACCAACGGGAATGAGCCCTGCACAAACATCATTGATGGAAATATTAAGTTCCAACAAATAATTATTTACAATGTAAATTATATAAGTTTATATGAAATCACAAGTTATGTTACACGGACTCGGATGGAGTGTTCAATTGGATATGATATTTTGAAGAGTCCGCCATGAGTACTCCTCAATTTTGCCATTTTTTACACTAAAATGAAGTGTCCAGCACCCATACCCTTGTCCGAGCGTCAAGTGTCGCACACATGTACTTTAGGACAAAGTGAAGAGTCCATGTAAGATAGATGACAAGTATAGACAGAAAGGAGTTTAAGATGCTGGAACCCAAAATCTATTGAGGGGAACTATGCGTAAAGATATGCTTAAGGTCAATGTTCTAAAAGGCGCTAGGCGAGAGGGAGGTGGGCGGGGCGGGGCGCCTAGGGGGTGCTAGGCTGGATTTTTTATTTTAAGCCAATTTTAATATTTTATCTTACATTTATCCAAACACAACAATAATATAAAGCAAAACAATCTATAATAAAGATAATAAAAGCATTTGCTTAAAGTTCAAACACATCTATATTGTCAATGTCAAAGTTCAAACACAAACATGTAATTGTTCAAAGTTCAAACATATCTTTAACGTATTAGTTTTATTCATAAACAATATTGCTATTAAATAATAAAATTTAAAATTTCAAGAATTCTATTCAATATTTAAACTTAAGAAACTAAACATAAATTTAACAATTATATTGAATTAAACTAAATATTACAAATGTATCATCATTTATATAATTTGAAGTTGGTACAAGTTCAAAAAAATTACAACTATAATAAAATTATCCATTTTAACTTAATCTTGTTCACTTCTTGTTGTGATTTGATATGCTACAACTTGCATTATGAATATGGTAAATCATTAGAAAAATAAATATATCAAGATCTGGTTTGGGTAGTTATTAAAATAAAAAAAAACCTCTCCGCCTAGGCCCCGCCTAATTTTCTGGAAGAATTTTTTTCCCGTCTTGGGCCTAGGTGAGACGCCAGGGGGGGCCTAGCGCCTAGGAAGGGTTTAGGCGGACCTAGGCGGGAATTTTTAGAATACTGCTTAAGGTCAAGAAAATAACTTCCTTTGGATATTAACTATTCTCGCTAATCTTGAACAGTACAAATCTTAATCAGATAAACAAAATTCAGATGTCTACCAGGCCCTTGTAAGAATTGTGGCACATGATTAACTTATAGTAGATTTTAATTTTGATAGTAGTAACCCAAGGACTACATTTCTGTATTTAGTTGTAATGGCATTTTTGTTATTTTGATAAGTCTGATGGCATTCTTGTTATTTCGTTTGGATTTTATAGCTATTAGGATAAGGAGATGGTATTAGCTTCTAGGAGTCTACCGAGTATTATAAATAAATGTGCAAGGGATGTACTTCCACTTTATGCAGGATTTGAATGAATTATTTGACTGGAGATATTTTCTCTCCCTTATCCCCTTTTTCATCTAAAATTCTCGTTTTCTGCCTATTCTTTCTCGCCTAAAATTCTCCTTTACTGCATATTCTTTCTCAATGATTTTTTTTGTAGGATCCATCTTGATCCTAACAAGCTAATATCACAGCAGTTCCTTTGTTGGAACATCTTATGTTCCTCCATTTAACATTAAACTTCAAAGATTAAAAACAGACTCCCTTTGTTCCATTACTAACGTCCTAGTTTGACTTTCACGGTCAAATTGACCATTTTTAAAATTAATAAGTTTTTTAAAAATTCAAGAGATACGCCGAGAGATTATAATCACAATAAACTACGAAGAATGTACTAGTAATGTCAAGTTTCATGATCTAAAAATTCTATATAAATATTTTTAATTATTTATTTTAAAAATGATCAATTTGACCACTAAAGTCAAACTAGGACAATTATTATGGGATAGAGGGAGTACAAATTATTCAAACTCTAAACTCGTTCAGTCACTACTCAAGCTGATGTAGGACAAGGTGGGAAGAAGGAATAAGAGTACCTATCTCCGCACAGAATCAGTAAAGAAACACATACAAAAGCTCACAGTTTTAATCTCAAATCAATTCATAATCTATCAAATAATGAAATATTACAATACTTAAATAGAAAAACTAATACTTGAGGACTAAGTAAAAACCCTAATTTAAAAAAGAAACAATCTCCTAATTAAAATCTACACTATAATTAAAACTCCTAATTAAAATCTATTACCATAATTAAAACTCTCCTAATTAAAATCTACTACTATAATTAAAACTTCTAAAATATCCTACTAAAATAATTACATTAATAATCCAATATTTATCCCTAAATAACAATACAAAATTAATACTCCATCCGTCCCACAATAAACGCCCTATTTTGACTTTCATCGTCAAATTGACCATTATTAAAATTAACAAATCTTACAAATATTCAAGATATATGTCGAGAGAATTGGGTGAAATCAAAAGATTGAAGAATTTTGGCTCTTGATACCATTATGATGTAGGACAATGTGGGAAAAATGAATAAGACTATCTATGTGACGACCCGAGAAATCGTATAACCTTATAATTAGGTTTTCGATGTAAATATCTAATAAAATAAAATTTTATTGGTATTATTATGTGTTATGTGATTTAATAATGACCTAGTTTACGTGTTACGAGATTATGTACAAGTGCTGGGAGTTTTTGGAAGAAAATAAATTTTCCGAGAAAAACGCTAAATAAAACACTTCATAAAAACGCAGAAACGCTAAAAAACGTTCTTTTTCAAAAAATTTAAATTACGTCATAGCGTTTTTTTGAGAAGGAGAAATGAAATCTCTAATAAAAGTTTTTTCGGAAAAAAAGCCGTAAAAATTCACGCCAAAAATGCTTTTTCCGTTTTTTTCGACTTTTCGAATTACGTTATAGCGTTTATTCTGGAAATGGGGACGGAGTGCGTAATTTAAATTACGATCCGTGAAAGTAGATTTTTCGACTAACCTAGAAAAAATTAGAAAACCTAACAAGAAAATAAAATAACTAATTAAATTTAGTTGGACTAACTAAGCCTAGTATTTTAAAGACTTGGTTAGGGTTTTGGATGGCTTGGCTAGGGTTTGGCGTGACGTTGAGCCACATTATTGCAAACTTGGAGCCAAAGACTTAGAAGACCATGTGTCACTTCGCAAATTAAAAATGTGATGAAAATGAAAAGTGGACGAGGCAAAAAGGGGGGAGGACACCCGGCCATGTATGGTGGGGGGAGAGGAGTGAGTCATTTAATTAGTGGCCAAGTATTGGAGCCAAAGAATAGAATGACATGTGTCATGTGTCATGTGTTAGCAATTTAGCATGTGGAGAAATGAAAAGCAAAAAGGGATGAGCAAGGGGGATGCACGGTTGGGATAAGGAGGAGATCAAGGGGGACAAAGGGGGGTGAGAACTTACCATTTGTAGTAAGTTTTAGTCTTGGCAAGACAAAGCATTAAATGTTTGTCTACATTTACCTTTCCTTAATCCTTAAGCCTTACAAACATAAGTCATTTGGAGAGAAAAGAAAGCAAGAAAAAGAATAGAGATAAAAAGAGAGACTCCACGGCTTGGGGAGGAAGGAGCTAGCAAGTTTCACTCTCTAATCATCAAGTGAGCAAGGAACAAGAAGAAGAACAACAACAACAAAGGTAAGTCTAAAACCCTAACCTCTTCATCTCTTTTATTTTGAAGCTTTGATTGTTGGTTAGTGGTTGTTGTGATGGAAGATCATGAAGGATCTTGAAGTTATAAGGAGGGTGTGATGATGATAGTATGATTAAACCATGTAATAATACAAGAAAATGAACCTAAGCATAGTGGACTGTTATTTGGACTTGAGTTAATAATGGACCAAAACTTGAAATGAAAATCCGGAAAGATAGGTTTGTACTTCCATGAGTTACGAATGTAACCCAATTGGAACGAAAGGAAAATCCGTTGTAACGAAGTTATGGCGGAATTTCTAGTAAAGAATGTAAAAAGATAGGAAAAACAGTTTGTGCACGGACTTTTGAGTCAGTTTTATGGGTAGTTAAAGCTTTTGGAAATTGGTTATTTTCTGGGGGTTTTGTAGTTTGTAGTATAAGGAAATAGTAGACTCAAGAACAGACTCATTCCGATAACAGATGACCGAGTTATGATGTTACAAATTAGGTGTGGCGATAACAAAAAAAATTGCTTGTTACTACTTCAGGTGCAGTAGGTTTTGTTTTAAAGCTGACGAGGTATATTATCCGGATTATAACGAAAGAAAAATCTATTAAATATACTAAATTGTAGTACATAACACCATTGCATGACATTTGTCATTCCTAAATTGCAACACGTCCTACCTAATTAATGTGCTCATCCATTACTCCGGTTTTCACATGTCCTACATAATTACACCAGTTTTTGAATTTTATAATATTATACCATACATATATATAAGTTCCAACATTACTAACCATGACAACCCAATAAATCCGTTTTTTGGAATTTTACAATATTATATACCATTTACAATCTTATATCATACATATATATAATCCCACACTAATATGTTTATTTTATAATTCCCAAAATCCACTACTTTTCTAAACTGTTACTAATTTAATTATGTTAAAACATAATTATTATATCCTAAATTCACTACTTTTCTAATATTATACCATTCATAATTATACCATACATTATATCATACATGTATGGTATAATATTATAATACACGTATATAACAAAATCACTACATACCTAAATTGTGCGGATATTATCATTACTAATTTAATTATATTACAACATAATATTATACCATTCATAATTATATTATAACATAATATTATACAGTTTAAAACATTTAAAACAAAATTAAAATAACGAATAATATCAATCATAACTTACTATGTTGATTTTATAAACCCCTAAATCACTACTTTTTCAATCTAAACGGTTTTTATATTATCGTAACTTAATTATTATCTCCTAAAATCACTACTTTTTAATCACATTAATATTTTGATTTTATGATCCCCTAAATCACTACAAATCTAAACCGTTCTGATAATGTTAACTGTTCTAATATTATCATTACTAATTTAATTATTATCTCCTAAAATCACTACTTTTTTAATCACAAATTAATAATTTGAATTTATAATCCCCTAAATCACTACAAATCTAAATTGTTTTGGTAATGTCAACTGTTCTGATATTATCCTTTCTAATTTAATTATTATTTCCTAAAATCACTACTTTATGATATTATCATTACTAAGCTATTATCATTACTCTCCGTTATTTAACCTAATTTTCTCCCTATAAATACATACCAACTATTACGCAACAACTCATGCTACAAACAATTATCTCCTTATTATTTTCTGCTAAACATTTATCTTATACTTCACTTATCCCATTATTTAGATAACAACTAGATACGATTTTGTTGAAGACATCAGCCTTGTTAAAGAGACATGGAAGATTAAAGTCATGATAACTCAACTCTGGAATATATCAAGCTTCAACAAAGCAGACTACATAAACAGCATAGAGATGGTATTGTTGGATGAATAGGTATATATATATATATATATATACACACACACACACATACATACGCAACTCCAAATTACAACTTCTTAAAATTACAGCATCTTAAATTACAACATCTTACCATATGCATATCAGTTACCTTTAGATAAATTATCACTTAAATACCATCCATATGGGTAGTTATAGGTGGAGTTGTACATGTTTATATTATAATACATGTATTTCAGGATAACATAACAAATTTGGTACTCTTAACAATGTGAAATGCATAATATATTTGTGATTAAATCCATGCATGACTTGCTATTTCTTTCACATTAATATCATATGTATGATATTGTTAATATATTCTGATTATAATACCATTTAAAATTTATCTACATAATCGCTAGTTTCTGATGCCTTCTCTTATAATTGAAAATTTAATTATTAATTCATTATTATCTATTTCCTCCTCGGCAAGTTAACTGTCTCATTTTTCAGTTTTAAGCAATTTATTATCTGTCACATTTTAAGAATATACTACTTTTTTCATTTTGTTATTTTTTCCAATTATCTATTTAACTTTTAACTTGAAATTCTTATATTTTATATTCTTCTTTCTTAATGAGCAGATTTGGAAATGAGTGATGACCAATTGAAGAGTTATACTCTTGCTAAAATTGAAAAGCTACTACAAAGCAATGGAAAAACTTTGCGAGATTATTGAAGAGGGGCAAAACAGATTTATTCAAGATGAGCTTTGTTATGATAGCATAAACTTGGCAAAGAGAGCATAACTCTACTTTTCAGTTTAAATAATGTGCAAAGAAACATATATCAAACCATCACGAATGCGGTCTTAAGGGATGGAGGTGTTTTCTTTGTTTATGGATATGGGGGAACTAAGAATTTTATATGGAAAACTTTGTCTTCTACACAACGATCAACTGGTGAAATAATACTAATTGTTGCATCAAGTGGAATAGCTTCTCTTCTTAACCCTGAAAGTAGAACAGCTCATTCTAAATTTTGTATCCCATTAATTGTTACTGAGGATTCAACTTGCAACATTAAACAGGGAAGTCAATTGACTGAGTTGCTTAGAAAAACTCGACTTATTATATGGGATGAAGCTCCCATGGTACATAAACATTGTTTTGAAGCTTTGGATAAAACATTAAGAGATGTCCTCAGATTTACTAAGTCGAATAGTATAGATCAACCATTTGGTGGAAAAGTAATTGTATTTGGTGGAGATTTTAGGCAGATATTACCTATTATTCCCAAGGCCAGTAGACAAGACGTTTTAGCAACTCTAAATTCTTCCTATTTGTGGAGTTTTTGCAAGGTTTTGACTTTAACAAAGAACATGACTTCAATCTCGAAATTCAAATTCTAATATAGAGGAGTTGAGAGAATTTTCTGATTGGATATTGAAGGTTGGAGATGGCACAATTGGCGGAGCTAATAATGGTGAAGCAGATGTAGAAATTCCTGATGATATTCTTATCAAAGATCCGATCAATCCCCTTGCAGCAATTGTTGATAGCATATATCCTAATTTATTGGAAAATTTTGACGATGACTTTTATTTCCAAGACCGAGCTATCCTTGCTCCTACACTTGATGCTGTAAATAAGGTGAACGAATATGTGATGTCTTTATGGCCAGGTGATAAAATAACATATCTAAGCTCGGACAGTGTATGTAAGGTTGATGAAAACTCAAACAGCTATGAAGGCGTTTACAACCCAAAATTGTTGAATAGCATTACATCTTCTGGAATGCCAAACCACAAGCTAACGTTGAAGATTGGAGTTCTTGTAATGTTGCTCCGAAATATAGATTAGTGTTCTGGTTTGTGCAATGGCACAAGACTAATAGTAACTCAATTGGGAAAACATGTGATAGAAGCAAAAGTAATTTCAGTCGGCAATTTTGGACACAGTTTTCATACCTCGCTTGGTCTTAACATCGTCAGACATTAAATTACCTTTTAAATTCCAACGAAGACAATTTCCTTTGATTGTTTGCTTTTCCATGACAATTAATAAGAGCCAGGGGCAATCTCTCTCACAAGTTGAAATGTATCTGTCACGTCCAGTTTTTAGCCATGGTCAATTGTATGTAGCAGTATAAAGAGTTACAAGCAAGAATGGATTGAAAATACTAATTTGTGACAAGGATGGACAAACATACAATACTACAAAGAATGTAGTTTTCAAGGAAGTTTTTCACAATTTAATGTAGAAAGGTTTAACTGTTTAAACATACAATACCATCTTCTTATTATATTTTAATTTATTAATTGCACGTATAAATTTATTATTAACAAAATGAATAATTAAGCCGCAACACGCGGGTTTGTATCTAGTTTAGTCTAAAGCAGACACCTAAACAGAACGGGTTATACTGCCTGGATTATAACGAAAAGAAAATTTAGTCTAAAGCAGACGTGTCATGTTGTCTGCTTTATACCTGTAGCGTAAAATGTAAAAGAACGTTTGGCCACGTAAATTTAATTATAAAACGCAAACCATATGAAATGAAATGGAATTAATAAAGTTATGAAAGAAATTTGAAATGTAAGTCTAGATTATGATTTAGGTTAAGCGGGAAGTAAACCAAAGTGTGTTGATTTCCAAAAGTTGAGTAATCGTTCAACGTTATGCTACGTAATCCCGGACTATATAAGACGAGCGTAATAAAGATTAATTAAAGAATGATTTAAGATGTCCTAAGTAATAAGACATGAGCATCATGAGACTTTAGAATTGAAGTCTAAACTATGAACGAAGCTAAAAGAGAAGTAAACCAAGGTATATAGAGTTATGTTCCGTTGTGTCGAGTTGTAAAACCCGAACATCGTGAACTATGAAATAAGCTAAAATAAGCTAAAATAAACCAATTTAAGCATCATTATATGACTAATTGGTATGTTCGACCTTAATGAATATATAGGTCATTTGAAGAGCGATTGGTAGCATTCTGGTAAATCGCATATCAGGCAAGTATCCTAATTCCATTCAATTTTCATATTGAAAACAAGTTTCCTAATCTTGTACAATTAATTATTGTGTGCAAGTATGTTGATGTTGTGCAAACTTTTTATTTTACACAAGTATTGTATCTTGTACATATTATTATTCTGTGCAAGACATGCATTTAAATTGTAGAATTTCGTTTGCTATATGAAATTCATCATATTATGTGATATGAACTATGAAAAAGGGTTATTGCCATTTGATTCGGCTTAACAAGATTGGTTGAGCTATTCCAATCGGAATATTTATTGTTGAGATATGAATTATAATAATTCTTGAATTGTGATAAATCTATAATGTCAAATCAAATAATTTAGACAAGTAATCGTATATATTGCACCCCGTGCAATAATGTGTTATGTGAGCAAATGTTGTGCCATAGTAGTGAAGTAGACACAGTAGATGTCAAATCTAAGAAAGAACAGAGAAGAGGTTAAGGTCTCAAGGATTGGTCAATATGTCGTTTCAAAAACGTTATATGAAAGGAAATTGTTGTTCCTATTTATTTGAAAGTGTTTCACAATTATTATTCAGTTGTTGAAGTTTTCAAAGAATATGTTGATATTCATTATGTTGTTGATTGTTTATTCAACTGCTATACTTGATGAGCAATTAAATGTTCACCCTTGCAAAATTCTAAAATTTGTGTAGCTAGAGTAGAAGGGCCTGACGGGTCAAAATAAGATAAGAGAGAAGATTTAAATGTATATAAGTACATGATCTGTTGTAATATTATATAATGTTGTAATATTATTTGAGATAGTTTAGTAAAGGTCTTCGTACTTGGGAGTAGAGTGAAACATCAAGTAATAATATTGTATTTACTCTTATGTTATTAAGATTATGTTGAATAGGTGGTACCGTAATGCACCGGACCTGGATTTGAAGGTATACCCGGGTTTGGAGGCGTTACAACCAATCTCCACAAAGAATCAGTAAAGAAACAAACAAATAGAAAACTTAATACTTGGGGACTAAGGAAAAACCCTAATATAAAAAGAAAACAATCTCCTAATTAAAATCTACTACTATAATTAAAATTTACTACTATAATTAAAATCTACTACCATAATTAAAACTCTCCTAATTAAAATATACTACTATAATTAAAACTTCTAAAATATCCTACTAAACTAATTACAATAATAATCCAATATTTATCTTTAAATAACAATACAAATTAATAATAAATTTCTTAAATTTCTTCTTCCGTACCGCATCACAAGCCCTACCCAATCACCATATCACCACCACCGGCCTGGTCTTCACCACCACCAAGTTATCCACCGAGTCCACTAACCGAGTAAAAAGATGAAGTAAGAAGGAAATAAGAAGATAAATATAAGGGAATGGGAAAATGAATAAACCAATCCATGAACAAAGGAGGAGAGTTGAGCATGAAGTAAAGGAATTCACCACTTACACAAACTCAACTACCAATCACTATGGTAATAGAATTGTGACCTAAGAAGCACGAATACAGGTGTGGGGACACTGGTGTGTCATATGGAAATACGAAGATTTGCCAAAACTCAAAATATGGGGATTCAAGTGCAGGGGGAATTCGACATATATTTCATTATTAAATATTTAAATATTTATGTGTATAGTTATATATATGTGATAAAACATTCAACAAAATAGATGATATAAGAGAAAAACAAAAAACATCCAATAAACAATATAACTTTAATGTTCAATCAAAAAAAAACAAAATTAATCATAGATAATTCAAAATATATACATTACAAAAGAGGAGAAAATCCCTAAGAGTCCCCGAGAATTGGAGTATCCTGTGCGGGATACGGCAATTCGTCGCGGTAACAAAGAATCCCTGCTTCCTAGTTTGTTTGAAATCTAGAGATACAAGAATCACATGAGAGCTAATTTAGGGGAGTCGACAATATTTTGTGCATATCAATTGATATTTAGTGAAAAGATATAATGAGAACAACAAAATTTAGCAGACTGAGATTCTAGACACACCGAAAAAAAATTACCAATCAAAGGAAATCATCACTAAACAAACACCATGTTGTTAGTCCAGATTAAGATTTAAGCTGTTAAAAGAAAAAAAGAATAGTGTTGTAATGAGATAATAAATTTTGACTTTTCAAGTGCAAAGGATAAATTTCCAATTTTCACGTGCAAATTCTAAAAAGAGAAGGCACACAACTTAATGTTAATCTGAACTAAAGATAGTACAAAAGCACCAAGACAAATGCAGAGGCCAGTTTACCAATTAAACAGTCGTCAGGAGTTGGATTTTGAGAAACATGTGTAACAACGCGAAAGACAAGGTAAGTTGCTCCCATTAGTTGCAGACCTGTAATGATCATCGCAGCGCGGGTCCACCAAAGCCATCTCTTATACCTCATCTGTTAATTAAGATATTTAAAAGTGTATCTATGTGTGCGGATATGGAGAAAGGAAATTCACACACACACACACACACACACATATATATATGTACACACTTGTGTCTCACTATGTGTGTCTGAGAAGGTATGTCACTTATATAAAACATGTTGGAACTAAAAGTTGGTTAAAAATGCTACGAGGATCACAAAATTAAGGCTGTAAACGAGCCAAACAGTTCGGGCTCGATTCGGGCTCGACTCGAAAAAATACGAGTGAGACTCGGATTCGTTAATAATATGATCCAAATCTGAGCATTAAAAATAGTTCGAATAAAAATATGAGTAAAATCTGAACAAGGTTATACTCGACTCGTTTAAGATTCAAACTACTCGAATTCTTGATTGTGATTTGATACATACTCGATTGATATAGATTCGATTAGATGTTCGATACATTCTCTTATAATATATACAAATTTAAATCAAATTAGGATAATTAATTATTATTATTTTGTTTTGTTTTTAATTTTAATTGTGATTTTATATTTGTAAAGTGTAATAGTAAATATATTTTCTCATTTCTAAGTAAAATAACAAATTCAATTTATAATTATATTTATTATAAAACTAGTTATTATGTAGACTCAAATTCAAGCTTGAATTTGAAGCTCGCGAATAGTTTGAATATAATTCGATCCGATCGAATTCGAGTAATAAATATTCGAGTCGAGTCGAATCTGAGTAGAATTTTTCAAATACAATTTGAATTCGAGTCAAATTCGAGTACGAATTTATCATTTCGAGTCGAATTCGAGCAGCTCTGTTCGCTTCGATTCGACTCGTTTACACTTACACAAAATTGTAAAATCAAAACGTGTAAATAACTAAGAACTTCTGAGGCCCTCAAATGAAACATTTAATTAGGAAATAAGCTTCACTAAATAGAGGAAATATGGAAGCTCGTTTAGTTATAAATTTGGTGAGAGAAAAATTACCCCATGAGCTGAAATTTAGAATTATACTTGGCATTTAATATTTGGAAAATTTTATAAAATTAGAGTACATTCATGAAGTAGACTCCTTTCTTTACTCTTCTTAACCTTTTCCACAAATTAAACAGAGGAGTTAAAAATACTAAAATTAAAACATGTAATTTACTCCTCAAATGAAATATTTATTTAAGCAAAAAAGCTCCGCTATAAGCTCGATTTAGTTGAGGATTTGGTGACAGAAAAATTAAACTTTTTCCCCATGAGCTCAAATTTAGTATCATACTTGGCATTTAAAAAATTATATAAAATTAGACTATATTCATGAGGTTGACTCCTACCTTTACTCTTATTCTTTTCCTTTACTCTTGTCCGCCAATTACACAGATGATCACAAGGGAAATAAAACAAAAACCTACAAACAGAAATTGAAGTTCAAATTAAAATTAAGGAATTAAATAATACCCGTTTTTCATGGCGAATTAGGGCATCAACAATAGGGGTTTCAGATACAGTGTTGAGGACCAACAATGCTGTAGCTCGCTGAGCAATTGCAGTGCGAATCATAGCGACAATTCTCACAAAAGACACCAACCAAATCGCGAAAAACGGAACAATATCTCCATACCCACAATTTGGATACATTCTAGCTATCAAAATTATGCCAAAAATTATCACCACCAGGTTCGAAATTCCCAATACTACAGCCGACCATCTCAGCTTCATGACGTTTGAAATCCACATTAGGATTCTTTTTCAAATCCCCAAATTTATAAAAGAAAAAGTTGAATTGCAAATTTTTGATAATGAGGAGATTTATATGGCGATGAATGGCGAAGGAACACATAAATAGACGTATGTGTGAAGTATATGTTGTTATATATAGTTTCCACTTTTGCACCATGTTTTTTTTCCTGAGAGCGAGAAAAGAAAGGAAAGTTCCATAAAATAAAAGATTGCTGAGTAATTTTTAGGTTTTTTTTTTATGAAAGAAAAGAAAAGAAAAGTTGCTCAATTTCTTTTAAAATAAATTCTTCTCAAAAATGAGAAGATTAGGAGAGAACCAAAAAATTGATTAAATAATATTTTTATAATATCAACTTTGCCCTTATATTTTTAACCAACATAAATTACTTATATCTATATCCTTGGGTGACTAAATTGCAAATGTGACACTCCTGTTTGTCATGTTTTTGTTAAACTGTTCCCTAAAAAAAATAGCATAACTATTTCTCATAGATGCGTTAGTCATGCAAACGTGTTCCTCCAATATTTCCTAAACTTTTTTTAGCACAACTGTTCTTCATAGATGCTTTAGTCATGCAAATGTATTCCTCCAATTTTTTTCACCTATTAAAAATTGATTTTCTCTCTCGTCTCTCTCCTCTCTCCTCTCTCCTCTCTCCTCATTTTTTTATTTTTTATTTTTAAAATTTGTGTAAAAAGTACACTCTTCTTCTAATTTTTATTTATTTATTTTTATATTGACATTTTGAATTCAATATAAAATATATATAAATTCAAAATTAGTATAAATTAATTAATTTTAGATAATATAATTACCAAAATTATAAATCTTACTATTTTTTTTAAATGGTACTAATAACTGTATGATTTATTTTAAAATTTAATATATCTCAAATTGATTTAAACAAATCAAACTTGATCCTATGTTTTGAACAAAAAAAATATGAATTTTAAAAAAAAATCATCATACGACTATTATTAAAAGTTGAACTTCAGTTTTTTTAAAAGTTCAACTTTGAATAATAGTCGTATGATGAAAATTTTGAAAAAAAATTCAAATTCAAATTTTTTTATTTAAAACATAGCATCAAGTTTGATTTGTTTAAATCTATTTGAGATATATTCAATTTTAAAATAAATCAAACAATTATTAGTATCATTTAGATAAAATAAAAAATAGTAAAGTTTATAATTTTGGTAATTATATTGTCTAAAATTAATTAATTTATACAAATTTTGAATTTAGAGATATTTTATATTGAATTCAAAATGTCAATATAAAAATAAATAAATAAAAAGAAGAAGAAGAGTATACTTTTCACACAAATTTTAAAAATAAAAAATAAAAAAATGAGGAGAGAGAAAATCAATTTTTAATAAGTAAAAAAAATTGGAGGAACACATTTGCATGACTAACGCATTTATGAGGAACAATTGTGCTAAAAAAAAGTTTAGGAAATATTGGAGGAACACCCTTGCATGACTAATGTATCTATGAAGAACAGTTGTGCTAAAAAAAGTTTAGAGAACAGTTTAGCAAAAACATGATAAATAGGAGTGTCAGATTTGCAATTTAGTCTCCTTGGGTTACTAATAATCTCAATTTGGTTTTATTCACAATCACAAATCGCTTCTTTCTTTGTAGACTGTTGCATCTGCTATTCTTAGTCCTGGCCTAGTAGTTGTTCTTCCCTTGATAGTGGTTGCTCTTCTTCTCGTAGTGGCACCTTATTTGTGTTACTTCCAAATTCGAATCTACATCACCCAATTTGAGTTGTCAAAATACAAACAACATACATAAATTCTCCTATTTATAATTATTATAATGTCGTATACAATTATTATCACACTATTTTACAACTTAGTGAGGATTAATACAACTACTAACTCGAACCATCACTCCATTCTCATGTTCTCCACGTTAGCTCTAGCTATACTCTCATTTGGTGAACTCAAATAGTGTAGTAAAGAATATCATGACTAAGATAATAAAAAATAAGTTATCCTTAGACTTTAAAATCAAATATTTAGAAAATAATTGACAACATAAGTTTTCAACAAACAACTACAGCAGAATGAACAATTCGTTAGAAGAAACAAATAGATCATAATGTATACTATCTTCTTCAATTAAAAAAGATTTCACCATTAAGATTTCATCAACTATAACACCAATGGTCATGATCAAGTCAATCAACAGTTCATCTTTGCAACCAGACCAAATAGAACTTTCACCTCGTGCTCTTGCCACACATACTAAAGACACTAAACAATCATATTGTCTTTGCAATCAGGCCAAAGACATTCAACTATAACACCAATGGTTATGATCATATCAATCAACAGTTTCTCTTTGCACCCAGGCCAAAGAGAACTTTCACTACAACTTAAGTCCTGATGATTATAATAATGATATAAAGGATGAACAGAAATAATAAGATAAACAAATAAATATTAGAGATTTATAATTTAATTTATCCAGAGTCCGATAATATACAAATTGTCAACATGATATCCATAATATCGATTTGAGTTCAATATAAAGTTCACATCTCAAATATAACAATTAAAATTCAATAGAAAGATTCAGGTCAAAAAATATTAGATGAAGCACCAACTATTAAGGATATTTTAATCATTTTATGAATTTTCACCATTTAATGATAAGGCTATAGAAATGAATAATAATTTCTTACAAAAACTAAAGCTAGGTTAAAAATTTTCATCATATATATTAACTTATCTTACAAAAACTAAAGCTAGGTTATGAACTTACCTCTTGAATGATTTCTTTCTTCTAGCAGCAAAGTTTAAGTACTTCTCTACTGTGACGCCCCCAAATTCGGACCACTCACGTCTCGAATTCGGTTCGCCACTTTCTAAATAACTACTAACATAATAACATCTCACGCAACGGAATGATAAAATAAATTACATTTATTTAATATAATTATTCATGTCCCAAGACCTCGTAACTTAAACATAGATTAAACATAGCTAATACATAAATACGAATTAAGTCTTATTACATCATCATAATAATTCTAACTAAGTATAAAGCTACTCTATAGCCTTGCCCTTGCCCTTATCCGTGCCCGAAGGTCCACCCTGCTCTGTCTTAACTGAAATGTTTTAGGAAAAGCAAGAATGAGCAACAAGTTTGCTCAGCAAGTAATATAGCAATAAGGGTGAATAATATAGAATTCAAATCCCAAGGGTACAACAGTAAATGATAGTTCAAGAATAACGAGAAGTATCAATTGTAAGACTCCAAATTTTATAAATAAAGATTTAAATTTCTTTATATATTATTTTGAAATAGTAAGGTGTTGATTTGATAAATGTGATAAGTTATGGGTGAAATGTGCAAATATTTTACAATAAGCAAGTGGTTATAAAATATTCATTGTTGTCGGAAAATATTCGTTTGGACGTGGAATATTATTGTTGTCGGGGAATATTCGTACGACGGCGCAGCTATTTGTGGGCCCCACAACAGAATAACTGTCGGATATAGAAAGCGACAGAAATAATCTTTTTATAAAATAACGGCGTAGTTGTTACCGTTAGTACTGTTGAAATACCCGGTGGTTAAAATACAGTAATACGCGGTGTTGCACAGTAGCACACGATATTGCACAGTATTTCAAATTATTGATTCTTACGTAGGAAGGCACTTACTCAATTATTGTTACAGTAATTACTGTTCAATATTTTATATTATTGATTCAATAATTACATAATATTTTATTTGTTCAATATTTGCTACGTTAATATTTTATATCAATAAGTGCTACTTTGCTATTTTATATTAGTGTTTCAATAATTGTCATTGCACATTATTTCAAATTATCAAATCAATAATTCATATTATTTGAATAATATTATTTGATAGCATTATTAACAATGTCTAAGAAAGTTTTGTTTAGGAAAGGGATTGATTAATTGCGCGCCAGTAAGTAGAAATTCTTATCGGAAGGCCCCCTCTTTCTTGGGAACGACCTGGTTGTCATTATTGTGGTTCTGTAATATTATTTGTGAATAATAATTATTAATAAATATGATAAGTAAATATTTATTCAATGTGGATTTAAACGGAGGAAGTTTTCAGCAAAAGTGACAGTTATTGAGAATGGATATTTTATCTGTTCTGATAAAATAATTCATTCAAATATATTAGTATAATATTACATAATAAGTGTGTAATGTGATAATATAATAATATAATAGTGATGATATTTTTTACAACAAATTCACGATATATGAATAAAATGATGTGGAAGAGAAAATGAAATTTGGAATCCTTTTAATAATTATAAATATTTTAATATATATATATATATATATATATATATAAACATGTGGTGGAATTCATTATTTCAAAAATGGAGACTTTGAAATTTTGAGTGTGTTGAATATTTTCAAGAGTGATGAGTGTGGAAAAATCATCCGTATGTAAGTTTGGGTCATTTTTTCGTTCGGAATTTGGAAAAACTTTCTTCTACAAAGTTGTAGAGAATTAAATTTCATATAGAATGGACATAAGGTTCGTATTTTTCTGATAAAGGGGCTGTTTATTATGCATTATTGAAGTTTCAGAAATAAATATTTTAATATATATATATTATATATATAAACATGTGGGACAAATTGGTGGAGGCTTTGTTGAAATCATCCTTAGTGTGCTAAGCTTTGTCAAAAGTTGGGGGCTTGAAAATCATCTGTGGAAATTTTTTCCAACCTTGGTGTGCCACACAATTCCTATAAATAGGGTGCTTAGTTAGAAATGAAAAACACACCAGAATCAGAAAATTTTCTCTCTATAATATCGAGCGTATTTCTTGTGAGTATTTAGATACTTTGAGTGTTGATAACAGTGCAAGTTTTCGTCAGTATAATATCCGATATTCTAGTCAAAATTACTCTCCTGTTATGGTAAAGGATGTTATTTTTCTTGTAAATGATATTATTTCCTTTCAATATTCATAATGAATATTATTTTCTTTCATATTCCATATTATGGAAGTAATAATATTTCATTTCATATTCCTAAATCTGAACTTACCACAGTAAGTATTGCTTCTATAATTCCTGAAATGATCAGAAATTTCTTGAGTTTTGCGCTTCATCTAGTATCATTTCATTGGAATATTTTTTTGAACTTTTTATGAAATTTTCAACTTTTCATGATGAGTTACTATTCACGGCAATTTTTTTTTAGTCTTTGATTGTATCCAAGTTTTGAACTTCATTCTTGAATTTTGCTCCACAATTGATTATTACGGAGTATTATTAAACTTAGATAAACTAAATTACGAATCCCTAATCTTTGTCCTTTATCTCACTTGATTCGTTCCTTATATTGTTTTTCATCATCCTCAGTTCTAAATGGTTATATAACTGAATATCTTTGGCCTGTAGTGCAAAGATGAATGATTACTTGATGAATATCTTTGACCTATAGTGCAAAGATGAATGATTACCTGATGAATATCTTTGGCCCGTAGTGCAAAGATGGACAGGTGTTGAGATGAACATGACCAACTGGTGATACAAATGAATATCTTTGGCCCGTAGTGCAAAGATGAATATTTGATTCAAGATGTATATTGAATGATGTTACAGGGATAAAATATTGATGATGGACTTTTAAATCAAAGAAAATAGTAGACATCATTCTCTACTTAACTCTTCTACTGAATTATTATTTTCGCTGCAGTTGCTGATCTAAAACTTGTTGTCCATAATATTTTATCTGATTTATTGAAGGCTAACGATAATTTATTTTTCATTATCTTAGTCATAATATTCTTTATTGGGCTAGTTGAGCTCACCCTTTTCTTCCATTGTTCTCTTCAGGAAATGAGAATATCGCGGGAACTAGTCGGGGAACAGTGTGATGATCAGAGTTAGATCTGTAGAAGTCCTCACTATTCTATAAGATAGTGGAACAATAATTGTAATGAATAAGGAATGAATATTAGTGTTTATATTTCGTATTATATACGATTTGTATTGAAGCTCATAGTTTGTGTGGTCGTATTTTGCACGACCGTATGTTATAAAAGATTGTATTTGAATTCTGTACAATGTATTTGGCGACTCCAAATGGGTTGAGTATTGAACCTATTTTGTGGGCGTCACATCAATAGTTCTCAATAATAGTCACTATGGACAGAAAGATATCAACAAGATTCAAAGTGTTAACCTTTTCAAGGTTCAAGAATAATGAACACTGAGTAGTCACCAAGGACTATGAACTCTTACTATAATTAACAGTAATATGCTGATAATCCAATAAAACAAGTACAACAGGTGATCAGCCTAAAGTATCCTACGTCATGCATAATATTTAATCGTACTCATGTGCGCACGTCAGTTTCCCGACAATTGTATATAATTTCCCCTTTCACAAGGGTTGTTCATCTCAGTAGAATTATAAGAGTCCACACCAAGTCAATTGGTTTAGATAGCTTTCTCACATACGATATTAGTCTAGCCGAATCAAATGGCTTAGACAACTTTTGTAATGCATTTAGGAACGATAGGTTCAATGCTTGCAACAACATCAAGATATAAGGTCGATGTTCGAATAATACTAATATTTGTTCGACATGGCAACAATTCAAATTTACACAATAGGTAAAGTGAAAAGAATTAGGGAACTTGCTCAATAAGGAGTAAGGTTCGAATACTTGCATAAAGTAATTGCGTAGGTTAGGATACTTGCCTTAAGCTTAGTTTATCAACCTTTAGCTTATCGATACTTTGCAATCCTATTGTAACGTAGTTACATATATATGTATTTCATTAGTTATGTACGTCGAATACATATACTTTATATGAACGTTAAACATATACATAAGATCCTATCTTAGTCGTATGATCCTACACGTATGTCGTTACATATCTTATGTACACGTAGCGCGAAATTAGTTTATATGATACTATGAAATCAAATAACATAGTTCGTAATCATCTTTTAACTTAGCGTTTGAAAGTTTATAAACACTTATCCATTATATGGTTCTATCATTAACATGCTCATTAACACTAGTATACTTCACTAAACATGTATTGCAGATTAGGATAACAATACAAGCATCATCAGTTTCCAGATTACAACCACAATAGTCAGATTACACTGCAGGGTGGCGCGGCCGCGCTTGGTTTGAACTAGGGAGTGGCGGCCGAGCTGCTCCCAATTCAAACCAGAACTGAAGATCAATTTGCATGGCCTAGCTTGCTTACCCACATACATTGATGATGACACATGCAGAACTTACATGTTATAAGGTTTATGATAGGTTTGATTCTTATATATTGCCTTCAACAAAATTCGTCATCACTTTCACTTAACAAACTTAACGTGTTCGATTAACAAGGTTTCTCACGTTTAGTCATTTATACATATGCAATGAGGTCAAAGTACCTTAATCATACATGTTCGAGTTATTCTAGTCATATAATTCTAGGTAGCATAGTTCTACTTCATCTAAACTCATTTGAAACCATGATCGCTTATTTCACATACTCATAGCTAAATAGGTGTATATGTCCATCATGTCTAGAGGCATAACATTGTTGAAATCGTGACGCAATCATATTGCAAAAATTAGCGGAAGCATGTTATATCAGAGTTTAAAAATTTCTACAAAATCATTACCCGGATCATCCTTTATGCAAATTCTTAATTTAAAATGATAAATAAAAAGTTATGGAATCATACCCTTGTAGAACGAAACTTCCACAGGTACGAGTTCAACTCCTTGTTCTTCGTGATCTCCTTGAATTTTCGAGTTAGATTCCTTCCTTTGATCAACGTTAGCCACCCAAGTGTTTAGCCTCTAGAGGTGATCCACCAAGGAAGAGGAATTATCAAGAAGGAAGGTGTTTGGCTAAACCTTAGTTTTCTATCCTCTATAGAAAAGGAGTACTCTCCAACTCTTGAAAAAAATCAAGTACTTTATTTTTGATATAAGACTCTCTTATATAGATATTAGGTTAACCCTCCTAATCCAATTAGAATAGGGTTTTATTTAATTAATTAATTAAACACTTTTAATTAATTTATATCCTAATCCCATTAGGTTTGAGAGAGAGTACTTATATTATATTAATTCCTAAACTCCTTTAGAATTAAAATAATAATAATAATAATAATATTAATAAGACTCCTCTTATTAATTTATATATTTAATATTTCTAAAATATTAAATAATAAATATTAACCTATTTAGTTTATTCTATCACAATAGATTAAATTAATTACACTTAATGCATTATTATTATTATGCCATTTTCTTCTTAAATTGTTCTTCTTCCTTTTATGGTGTGACCCTTTATGTTCTCCATATTAAACCGGTTGTGAATAAATCAATTAGAACAATTCTAATCTTATTTAAATAAATAAATTAAACTAATAATCTATTTAAATAAATAACATTTATTCTACAATAGGGATAAGCCTCCCTAGCGATCAACGACTTTTCAGATAATATAGATTTCAACATTAATCATAAAAGAACCTGTGAGTTAATAGTTACCGTACAATTCAATCCTTCCACCATACAATGTCCCAATTAAATATAAGACATGAATTTACTGTCAAGTCTTAATTTATTTAATCATATGTATTTCGATTAGAAAATGCACAACTCCAAATAATGTAAATTAGAAACCTCTTTCTAATTTCATTCCACCTTGTCCAAGGATTCCTGGGTTGTCATTTAACGAATCACATAGGACATATCTCCTCTTTTACTAGAGGTGGTAGATTCTTTATTGATCATACATTATCTCCATATGTAACTCATTATACCCAAGCATACCCTATATATGCCTTAAAAGGCCTTAAGGAATAAGTCAAAGTATAATTAATTACATACAAGATACTCTGATGATCTCAAGTCCAAGGATCACTTGTACTACTATCACATTAGGAATTCCTATTGACAGGCGAGTAAAACTCCATTAGGTATTCCATAGCGAGTCACGTTCAGTGAACTTATTCTTCAATAAGCACCTACATACTTGCTTTAGTGTCTCCACACAAATGACCATGAGATCAGTCATCCTCATCCAATGAGCAAACAACATATGTACCAATCTATCTGGATTTACTAATCCCTATTTTAGTAATCCCACGATTGGGAATTATTTTAGTTTTTAAGCTTTCTAAGAATTAAGATCTCATTAGCATGATCTCATCATGATTGTAAAAGCATTGCTAAAAATTATGGGTTATTTACATATTATAAAAATAGCACCATGTAGATAATTAAATGCCTTAAATGAATATTTTATTAATAAATAAATAAGATTGTTTACAAAGTATGTGCTTTATCATCATACATGATTGGCTTGTATGCACACTACTATCAAACATGTCCTATCATGGTAGTCATAAATTTCAGAATGTATATAAGGTAGTTATCAACAACATTACTTTTCCAAACTTTTAAGTTTTCTTTGCAATACTTATGTTAAACCAACCAATCATGCAAAATAACTTCACATACTATATATCATGCTCATATACACACATAACTAGACCACATAAGCATGCTCACAAGTTCATATCTTATAGTGTACTTAGTTCATCAAGTTTGTGTTTGAAAACTCCAAGTTTCCTTTAGAAAGTCATCAAAACCAAGCTATGGTAAGTGATTACATGCAAGGCCACCTACACTAGTATGTCAGGGACTTTTATAGGCTTAATTAAGTTAAACTAGCATGCTTCATTCATCAGAAACCACAAAAGTGGGATTTCTCTTCTGCAGATCGGCGCAGCCGCGCCGTATTTGTACTAGGGAATGGCGTGGCCGCGCCTGTAATACCCGAGAAATTTCTAATATTATTAAATAAATATATTAATGGAAATGAGAATTTATTTGAATATAAGTCATTTTGTGTTATGAGATGAGTTGATTCAATTATATAAAATTGAATAATTATAAAAATAATTGTGGAAAATGTGGAGTTTATAATAAACTCGTTGATAGCCTTATGTGGCACAGTGATGAGTATTATTGATGGTGATTAATTAATAATATGTGATTATTATTATTGCAAGAAATAATATGATAATAATAAGCAACGTGTTCATAAATATAATAAGATTTACATTTATTCATATGATCTTTAATCATGTAAGTGTTAATATATTATTGTGAATATTAATAATTGTATTGATTAATGAGAAATGAATTAATTAATATTATTATTAATTAATTGATGAGATAAGTAAATTATTAACTTCTATGTGCGAGCATGCGATTTAAAAAGTGTAACGTATAGTAACTAACTGTATGTTACATGAAGTGTGAAGTGTAGTGTAACTATATTATATATAGAAACCATATATTAAGATTTATTAAGTTACATATCAATGCCTATGTGACTATGTGAATGTGTGAACATTAAACTAATGTATCATGGATATATTGTAAACAATTGTTGATTAATACAATTTAATAATAAAGGAGACAGTATAGTGTGATAATATCTGGAAAAAAAAACTATATTGGTAAGATAAAATGTACATGAATTATATATGTACAAATTACATTTACTACATTGAAGTTTTCCTTGAGAGACTTTGCGTGTTATGAAATGTAACTTCATTCTACGCAATGAACTTATATTTTATTTAACATTCTAATGGAGTTGCTGTTTGTTTGTCTTGTGTTTGTGATTGTAGGATGACAGACACATGTGTACCTAGTAGTGTGGCAGAGGAGGAGCCCAGGGATATACATGTAGTATACGAGGCACCTCTAGAGGCTACACCAGTGCAGGCTGTTGCACCATTTGAGTCTGACGATGAGGACGAGATTGAGATAGAGTCTGATCCAGAGGAGGAGCCGATGGAGGACGAGCCGATGGGGGATGAGCCAGTAGAGGACTTTGATGAGGCAACTGTAAAGGAGCAGATGCTAGGAGAGTATGAGGAGCGGATCCTAGAGTTAGACTTCAGGGTCCAGGAGTTAGAGACAGAGGCCCAAGAGAGAGAGTCCGAGTTCCAGAAGCTGAGGGACGAGGATCACCAGAGGAAGTTAGACATGCAGGAGTTAGAGGTGGAGATTGCCTACCGTAGGGAGGCAGGGATCCAGATGGGAACTTTATTCCACATGTCGGTGGCGAGAAATGTAGATATAGCAGGGAATCTGGAAGAAGTAGAACAGAGAGAATTGAGTGAGAAGACTGAGAAAGAGGCACTCCGTACTCAGCTAGAGTTGGAGGTGATGGATAGGATACACTTCGAGGAGAAGTGGGAAGCAGCCATTGAGAGAGCTGACGACCTAGAGGATGAGGTCAGGTGCAAGAAGAGGAAGATGAACAAGATGGGGTATGTGTTCCGTTCAGCTTTTGAGAGGGTGATTGATGGTATGTACCACTACCTGGCAGAACAGGGACAGACTCTACATACCTTGAGTTGAGAGCTGGTAGCTTATATAGCACAGTTAGAGTACAAGAGTGCCGTGGAGCGTGGCATGATGTGATGAGATTTCCTTAAATGGTCTAGTGGTAGTTTAGTAGAATTTATCTTTATGTATTGTATATACTATGTTGTAATCCCAACTTTTTGTGTAAAGTATGGGATAGTGATGTAAACCCCGGGTTAGCTTTTGTTAGAGGGGTAGTATGGTAGTAGGTTGGTATATTCCCCGTCTTTTGTGATATTAGGGGATATATGTGATAACATTTATAGCAGTATGCTAGGGGAATCATATAATGAAACTATTTGACATATGAATATAAATGAAGCTTATTTCAGAAACATGTTATAAATTTATTCTTTTAATATTAAAAGAAATACTTAAGTAATATACTTGAATAATAATAAAATGAAAATTTGTGATGCAGATAATGCCGCCCAGACGTAGATTGACTGCATCAGAAGAATCTGTTAATAACGAGAGGGAACAAGTTGACCCGATCCAGAAATTGGTAGACTTGTTAGGAGAGGAATTAAGGGGAAGGAACAATGAACCCGTTCGCCTAAACCCTCAGGCTGTGCCAGTAACAACCTTTAAAGACTTTAAGAGTGCAGGACCCCCAGAGTTCGAGGGAACTACCGACCCAATCGTCGCACAAACATGGATCAAGGAGATCGAAAAAGCTTTCACTATAGCTTGCGTAGGCGAAGATCAGAAGACGGTG
Source organism: Panax stipuleanatus (assembly GCA_020205555.1). NCBI lineage: Eukaryota > Viridiplantae > Streptophyta > Magnoliopsida > Apiales > Araliaceae > Panax > Panax stipuleanatus. The sequence continues at coordinate 73,488,931 of CM035126.1, forward strand.
TTTGCTACATACATGATGAGGGGCGAAGCGAACTACTGGTGGGAGGCTAATCAACAAAGAGCTGGAGAAGGGATAATAACTTGGGATAAGTTTAAGACGCTGTTTTTCGAGAATTACTTCCCGAAAAGCATGAAGAATAGGATGGAGGTGAAATTCCTAGAGTTAAAACAAGGGGAGATGACGGTGGCGCAATACGCGGCTAGGTTTAATGAACTAGCGCAATTTGCGGAGCACCAAGTTGGTGATGAAGAGAGGAAGGCTAGATGCTTCGAACAAGGGTTGAAGCCGTGGCTGTTCAATAAGGTATCAGTTCTTTAAATTGATTCCTTTGCAATATTACTGGAGAAGACAATCATTGCGGAAGGTGGCAGTGAGGCCTTAAGTCTGTATAACAAGGAGAAGAAAGGAAAGAATACTGGAGGAGAGAACCGTACAGGAGGAAGCAGTAGCGGAGGAAGCAACTTGGGAAAGAGAAAATGGGAGAATAACAACAACAACAACAAAAACAACAATAATGAATCAGGAAATTTTCGTGGAGGTTTCAAGAAGAGGGCTGAAGGATGCCCAAAGTGTGGGAAGAATCACCAGGGCGAGTGCTGGAAGGGACGTGGCACTTGCTACAACTGCGGACAGGAAGGGCACATCTCGCCCAACTGTCCGAAACCAAAGAAGATACAAGGATGCTTTGCGTGTGGCTTGACGGAGCACCGAATTAAGGACTGCCCAAAGAAGGGAAGTGGCAGGGGGTAGCAATCAGCAAGGAGGTAACAAGCTGATGATCAGCGGGCCAGCACAATCCAACCGCCCAATCGCCAGAACTTTTAACATGACCGTCCAGGACACCGTGGCTGTGAAGGACGTGGTGTCAGGTATAATCCCAATCAATGATATAAATGCTTATGTATTATTTGATTCGGGTGCCACCTGTTCTTTTATATCTGAAGAATTTGCTAGTAAACTTAGTACACTCCGAGAACGGTTAGAAAATCCTTTGAACATAGAAGTTGCGAATAAGGAAATAATCCCTGTAGAATACGTTTATCAAAATTATCGCGCAAACATTAGAGAACATGAACTGAGCGTAGACTTGATTCCTATTAGACTGGGAGAATTTGATGTGATACTGGGAATGGATTGGTTGTATAACCATGCAGCGATAATTGATTGTCAGAATAAATGTGTGAACCTTCAGACTCCGAGTAAGTCTAAGGTAGTGTTTTATGGTAGCTCATCGCTTAAGAAATCGTGTTGCGTTACGATGATGCAGGCCAAGAAATTGTTAAGGAAAGGATGTGTAGGTTATCTAGCTTACATCGTTGATACTCGAAAGAAAGGAGTAGAAATTAAGGATATATCCATAGTTAATGAATTTCAAGATGTGTTTTCGAACGATCTGCCTGGTCTTCTGCCAGACATAGAAATTGAATTTGTAATAGACTTAGCACTGGGAACGACACCGATTTTGAAAGCTCCATATCGTATGGCGCCAGTAGAAATGAAGGAATTGATGATACAATTGTAAGAATTATTGGATAAGGGTTACATACGACCGAGTGTGTCTCCTTGGGGAGCACCAGTGCTATTCGTTAAGAAAAAGGACGGATCGATGAGGCTCTGTATCGATTATCGAGAATTGAACAGAGTAACGATCAAGAACCGATATTCACTACCGAGGATAGACGACTTATTTGATCAACTAAAGGGAGCGAAATGTTTCTCGAAAATCGACCTACGAACAGGATATCATCAACTGAAAGTGAGGGATGAGGACATACCAAAGACTGCGTTTCGAACCCGTTATGGACACTACGAGTTTTTGGTAATGTCATTTGGATTGACTAATGCTCTGGCAACATTTATGGACTTGATGAGCCGAGTTTTCAAGCCATACTTGGATAAATTTGTAGTGGTTTTTATCGACGACATTTTGATCTACTCAAAGACAGAGGAAGAACACGCCGAACATCTGAAGATTGTTTTGGAGGCACTAAGGAAGGAGAAGATGTATGCAAAATTTTCAAAGTGCAAATTTTGGATGGAGAAGGTTCAATTCTTAGGCCACGTGGTGGGTAAGAATGGAATCGCTGTAGACCCTGCAAAGGTAGAAGCAGTAAGTAATTGGGAACAACCGAGAACACTGACGGAGGTGAGAAGCTTTTTAGGGTTAGCTGGGTACTATCGAAGATTCATCTAAGATTTTTTTAAGATAGCAACCCCGTTGACCAATTTGACTAGAAAGACGGTGAAATTTGTATGGACCGAAAAATGCGAAGAAAGTTTTCAAGAACTAAAAAGGAGATTGAGCGAAGCACCTGTGTTATCATTACCAGATGATGCGGGAAATTTTGTGGTGTATAGTGATGCATCGCACAAGGGGCTTGGCTGTGTGCTCATGCAACACGGCAAGGTCATTGCGTATGCATCACGACAATTGAAGGATTACGAAAAACGATACCCTACTCACGACTTAGAGTTAGCGGCAGTAGTTTTTGCGTTGAAGATATGGAGGCAGTATTTGTATGGGGAAAAATATGAGATATACATGGACCACAAAAGTCTGAAATATATCTTCACACAGAAAGAGTTGAATATGCGACAGAGGAGGTGGTTAGAATTAATCAAAGACTATGACTGCGATATTCTTTATCACCTGGGAAAGGCAAACGTGGTTGTCGACGCTCTGAGCAGAAAAGGAAGGGAGAAATTATTTAATTTGACGACTCAGGAATAATTGATAAGAGATATGGAGAAATTGGAAATAGAAGTGAAGGGACTCGAGAGGTCTGAAGAAAGGTTGTTTGTGGTGGAAGCTCATCCGACATTGTTGGATAGAGTAAAAGAAGCACAAGAGAAAGATGAAGAGTGTGAGAAAATCAGAAAGAGGATCACAGAAAATGAGGAAGAGAAATTTCGAATGGATAAAGACGGTATTTTGAGATTTGAAGAAAGAGTATGGGTACCAGCGGTAACCAAGTTAAAAGAAGAGATTTTACACGAGGCACACAATACGACATATTCCGTTCATCCGGGAGGCACGAAGATGTACCGAGATCTAAGGCAACATTTTTGGTGGCCCAATTTGAAACGGGAAGTCACAGAGTGCGTCAGTAGATGTTTGACTTGCCAAAGCATTAAAGCAGAGCATCAACGGCCGAGTGGTTTACTACAACCGTTGGAAATACCAGAGTGGAAATGGGAGCGTATTACGATGGACTTCGTGGTAGGACTTCCAGTTACACAGAAAGGTTATGATGCTATTTGGGTTATCATGGATTGACTTACCAAGACCTCACATTTTCTACCAATCAAGATCCGTTATAGTTTGAATCAGTTAGCGGGCCTATACATAAAGGAGATTGTCTCACGACATGGAGTGCCGGTATCTATTGTCTCTGATCGAGATCTGCGCTTCACGTCCAATTTTTGGAAGAGTTTGCAAGAGAGAATGGGAACGCAGTTGAGGTTGAGTACGACTTATCATCCTCAGACAGACGGACAGAGTGAGCGAACAATACAAACGCTGGAGGACATGATTAGGACTTACGTGATGGATTTTAAGGGAAATTGGGATGACCACCTACCCTTAGTCGAATTTGCGTATAATAATAGTTACCATGCGAGTATCGGCACGCCACCGTACGAAGCTCTTTACTGAAGAAAGTGCAGAACGCCATTATGTTGGGACGAAGTCGGAGAACGACGAATACTCGGACTAGAGCTAGTACAACAAACCGCAGACGTGGTGACAGTGATAAGAGCCAGATTAGTAGCAGCTCAAGATCGCCAGAAGAAATACGCATATTTGTAGCGGCAGGACCGAGACTTCAAAGTCGGCAGTTTCGTATTCTTGAAAATATCTCCATGGAAGAGAAAAATCCGTTTCGGCAAGAAAGGAAAATTGAGTCCAAGATTTATAGGACCGTTCGAGAAACTAAAGTGAATGGGCGAAGTGGCATGCAAAGTTGCGTTACCACCCGAGTTGGAGCACATCCACAATGTGTTCCACATTTCTGTGTTGCAACCATACAAGGCCGACTACAAGCACGTGATTTCTTACGAGCCCATTCAAGTGGAGAAGAACTTGACGTATGAAGAAATTCCTGTCCAGATATTAGGTAAGAAAGAGAAAACCTTAAGAAATAAAATTATTTCATCTGTAAAAGTACTTTGGCGTAACCACGATGTCGAGGAGGCAACGTGGGAGTTAGAAGATAGGATGATGAGGGACTATCCCCATCTATTTGTGTAGCCTTATAGCAATTTTGGGTTGAAAATTTTATAAGGGGGGAGGATGTAATACCCGAGAAATTCCTAATATTATTAAATAAATATATTAATGAAAATGAGAATTTATTTAAATATAAATGATTTTGTGTTATGAGATGAGTTAATTCAATTATATAAAATTGAATAATTATAAAAATAATTGTGGAAAATGTGGAGTTTATAATAAACTCGTTGATAGCCTTATGTGGCACAGTGATGAGGATTATTGATGGTGATTAATTAATAATATGTGATTATTATTATTGCAAGAAATAATATGATAATAATAAGCAACGTGTTCATAAATATAATAAGATTTACATTTATTCATATGATCTTTAATCATGTAAGTGTTAATCTATTATTGTGAATATTAATAATTGTATTGATTAATGAGAAATGAGTTAATTAATATTATTATTAATTAATTGATGAGATAAGTAAATTATTAACTTCTATGTGCGAGCATGCGATTTAAAAAGTATAACGTATAGTAACTAACTGTATGTTATATGAAGTGTGAAGTGTAGTGTAACTATATTATATATAGAAACCATATATTAAGATTTATTAAGTTACATATCAATGCCTATGTGACTATGTGAATGTGTGAACATTAAACTAATGTATCATGGATATATTGTAAACAATTGTTGATTAATACAATTTAATAATAAAGGAGACAGTATAGTGTGATAATATCTGGAAAAAAAACTATATTGGTAAGATAAAATGTACATGGATTATATATGTACAAATTACATTTACTACATTGAAGTATTATTTAAATTACATTGTGACAACCTAAGTGTAGATATTATGTATAAGTATATAACATAAGTGTTGTATGAATCCATATTGACCAATGGCTGAGCTGCATCCTCTTGTCCCATAATAAGAGTCACATTTCATTCTCTCTTCACGTGCTTGACAAAAGGCTAAGGCCTATCCCCCCATTCTTCTCCCAAGCTCAAGCTAGCACATGATGAACTAGGATGTGGGAATCATGATTGATTCTAACAACCATCTACCAACTCTCTATTAGCCAACATACAAGCCTTCAATTCATTAGCTTGATTCATGGGGAGATAGCATTGTCTGGATAATTAAAATTCTATAAATTGAGCTCTCCTTCTCCATTTTCATTTAATGAGAATTGCTTAACTTGAGAGCATATATACTTTAGCAATATCATTCTTGCAGTGGGAGACTTCAGTAGCAACAAGTTAATAGCAAAGGTATAATCACATTATCGTGTTCTTCATTTTTGTTTCTTTGTAAATTTCAAGATTTCTTGATTTTGCCATATTAGAGTGTGATTGGATTATAGAATGCTTGGTTAAGTGTTATATAGACATATAAGTATGTTGGTATTGCAATGTAGTTAATTAGAATCAGAATTATGAAGTTATTCTGTGATTTGGAATGTTAACTGCCAAAGCAGGAAGCACACTGGCATGAACTGCACACGGCGCAGCTGCGCCGGGTTTATACCTAGGCACAGCGCAGGAAGCCTATTCCAGTTTTGTTTGAGTTCTGTTAATCTGTTAAGCATGCTTGGATGTTATGACTTAGGCAAGGCATATTAGCATGAATAACTTGTATAAAGGCGTATGTAGACCTAATATGAGCATGTCCTTCTATGATTACATGCATGATTAACGAACGGTTAAAGTTTTCGAAGTGAACATAAGGTTTATAATTGAACTTTAAACATATATGACTTACGACGGTATTCTGACCTTGCAAGCATATTATTATGATCTAGGAAGGCATGAAAAACATGTTCATAGATGTATACATGTTTCATAAGGTAACATGAGTATGTTGATCGCGTTAAATGAACTTTACTAGTGAAAGTATAAGTTTTATCTTGACATTTTATATCGAAGTCTAGATTCTGATTTTTGCGAGCATGTTTAGATGACTTAAAAATGCATGAATAACCCGTCAACTTATGTTTATACGATTCGTAAGGAAACATGAACATGTTGGACTTATTAGTAAGACTTACTAATGAAAATATGAGCTTTGATGGTGAACCTTAGAAAGTTATATTGAGATTTATATCTTGATATTTGTAACATGTTTAATAGTGCGTATACCATCACTAGTATACCATACATGTGTACTCACTTGTCAAATTCAATGAAAGGTTAACCAAGCATAAGTTTAAGCATATTTTAAAGTGATAAATGACACTAGTGATGAATGAAAGATGTGGACACTTATAAACATGTATAGTACAAAGTATGTGATCTCTTGATGTGAACATATGATCTAATTGTATGAGTGGTGATTACATGACCCTATTCGATCTTAATTCTGTGTAAATCCTATACTAAAACCATAACATATAAAAAAGAACTTGAGATGGTCATATGCTTATAAACATTCTCTAACATGATTGTATGTTAAGTGTAAATTGGTTAAGTATGCTAAAGTATGGACAAAATCAGAAAATGCAAGGCTTAACCCTGGTCTGGCAAGGGGAATGTGCAGCTGCACCGTCCCTAGGCCTTACCAGGGCGTAGCTACGCCGGTCTGGAATCTAAATTGTTGAAATCTGCTTGTTCTGGTCATGTCAGTTAGTGTAAATTGGTGTTCAAAACTTCTAGAAATGATCTGTACCCTACTGGTGTGTATATATGTGATGATTAAGTAACAAGATAATGTTTAACTTATATAATGGAAGCCCATGGGTCAAAGGATCATAGCCACTTGAACATGATGAGTTGCTATAGTATCATTTATGTTATAACTATGTACTTGATTCGTAATAACATATAATCTGATTTCATACCATATGAGTATAAGTATGACATGTGACTAAGGTAGTAACATGTATGTATATTGAGTAACAAGTTTGTGTAACGAATGAGTTAGCTAATGAAAATCCTATATTTATAATAATACACTATAAATAGGATTCAAAATGGTTGATTTACTTAACAGTGGATAGACTACGCTTAAGGCAAGTATCTAAACCTTATCTCTTTGGATGCAAGTTTCCTAACTTACACTCTTTTACGGTGCAAGTATCCTAACCGACGCATTTACTTTATGCAAGTATTCTATCCTTGTATATTGCGAACTAGTTTCTTTACTTAATCGTTTGAATTGAATTAGCATACTTGAACTCTTATTTCATTAAAGCTATTATTCATGTTGAACTTGGTATTGTTCTTGAATATTGTGAAAGTGTCTATGCCATTTGATTCGGCTAGACTTATATTATTGAAAAGCGACCCAAAACCAATTGATTGGTGCGGGATCTTGTATTTGACTGAGAAGAACAACCTTCTTTGAAGGAAAAATATAACTGTCGGAGAACCGACGCGAGCACTTGAGTATGATTGTAAGAACCCGAATTTTTAGATATTATTAAATAAGGATTTAATAAATAAAATTCTTAAACCGTGAGATGGGTTCGAATAAGAGTATATATATGAGATATGAGGTATGTGGTATTATATTACATAGGGTAATATGAACTATGTAATATGTGTTTTGTGATTTATAAATATACTATTAATGTATATTTGTTACTTAGCATAGAGACGATTCAGTTGAGATAAAGGAAGTGGATAAATTCCTATCGATATTAAATAATTTATAGAATTATTTTATCATAGTAAGTTGGTGACATTAAATATCCTTAATGTATAATCACCATATTCTTGTGTATGTGTATTAATAACTAGTATGCTTATAATATAGGTTATTGATAAATCTTAAGCTATCCGTGAATAGGTTTGGATAGTGAAGCATGAGTTAGTTAAGGAATTAACTAATAAGAATAAATATTAGTTAATTTAAGTTGGGAGTTATATTATGAAATAATATAATGAGAATATTGAACCTTAATTAACTATGATGATATAGTACAGTGTTTAATTTACTTAAGTAAATGAGTGAATTAATATGTGTGTTGAATATGTAATTATAGTTGATACTTTTATATTACTTAGAATAGTAATATGTGAGAAAGTCTAATATGCGAATAACGTTAAATATATATATATATATATATATATATATATATATATATATATATATATACGTTATTAAAAGGGAGATGAAAATCATTATATTTTAAATGAAGATTTAATATTTGAAGAAATTGTTTTGAGGATAATTTATAGAAAAGAAAGAGAATGATTATTATATATATAATTCTAATAAAGGATATTAAAATAAATTCTAATATTGAATTATTTTAATAAAGGAGAAAATGTTATTTTTGAATAATAATATTACCTTATATGTTTTTGTATGAGGTAATAGGTATGATGAATTAATATGGTAAATATATTCAAATATATTTGCTATATGTAAATAAATTGATAGAAATAATTTATTATAATAGAAAATAAACTCACTATCTATTTTCTATATATAATATATGTGCATGTGTTGTACATGTAATTATTCGATATTATATTATATTATATTATCTTGAGTAAATAAATAAAGTATTTATTTTAATAATGAATATCTTTACTTGGAGAAAACATAATGTTTTATGATATGGCTAAATACATAATGTTAAATTTATTTTCAAGGGAGTTTATTAATGAAAGGAAACTAAGTTATTTTAATATATTAAATAACTTAAGTTATTATTTGATCATGAATATTATTATTTGAATAATTATTAGAGTATATATTAGTTATTATAAGTGTAAAGGTTATACTTATTATGAGTATAATTAATTGAAGTAGTTTAGCATTTTAATAGTTTGAGTTATTGTATTACCGTAAAGGTTATATAGAATATTTGAATATTTTTATTCACGATATATTTATATATGTGAACTTTGTGATTTAATAGTTCTAATTATATTGAACACGTTATAAGTAGTAAGTGATGAGAATAATAATAAGCTTGAGATTAAGCTTGTGAGAAATGCCTTGTGTGGCACGATAATAGATTCGGTAATGAATTGATTAATTCAAGGATGAAAGAATTGATAATTAAATAATTAATCTATATTAATTGTTATTATAATAATATGTTGAATTATTATTATTGCGAGTGATAGCATGATAATAAGTATATTTGTTATAAATATAATAAGATAATTAACTATATAAATGTTAATTAATTGTTATGGAAATTATAATTCCATTGATTAAATGAGAAATAGATTAATTAATATTATTATTAATTAATTGATAAGATAAGTAATTTATTAAATTCTATGTGCAAGCATGCGAATAAAATGTATAGCGTATAGTAACTAACTATATATTATATGAAGTGTGAAGTGTAGTGCAACTATGTTATATAATGTGGTGCAACAATTAGGTGACTATACTATATATAGAAACCATGTGTTAAGATTGATTAAATTGTGAAAGCTACATCAATATATCATGTGGTTATGTGACAAAATTGTACGTGAGTATACAGTAAAATAATACATCATGAATGTATTGAGTAAACAATTATAATGGGTGATTACTTCAATATATAATTGAATAATGTAATGTGAGGATATTCGATTAAATTATATCGGTAGGAAAATGTACATGGATTATATGTGATGTATATCTATGTGTAACTTTACTTGATGCATTCTAATTAGAAATTTCATTTGTAACTTAAGTTATAGGAAATAAAATCTGTGTACATGATGTGTAATGTATACATATAACCCAAGTGTGGTATACAATATATATGACACTAGTATATTAAAAGCAAGTTGCTGAGATTTAGTAGCATTGTCCCATTACAAGAGCCCATTTCATTCTTCACGTGGGAACTCATGAAGGCTACTATACTACTCCTATATTCATCAAACTCAGCAAACATAGGCAATGATCATATGGGGAGTGGCTCTAATAGTGATTCTCAACCACTCTTGCTTGCCCAATGAACTTCTCTTCCTCCTTTTGGATTAAATTGTTGGACAAAGCTATAATTTGGGTAATAATCTCTCTATATATAGACTCCTTCTTCTCAAATTAAGTTGCTGGGATTCTTGTTAAGTTTCAATATAGAGAGTGACTATGATTGAAGGAACTTCATTTCAAGAGTTAGCAGAGGTATACATCTCCAACTGTGTTCATAAGTTTATTTTTGAAGAATTCTTATAATTTCATAAACTTCTTGATTGGTTAGCTTGATAGTTAGTAGCTATGTAATTACTAAGTATACGTGCTTGTTCAGAAGTGTTGTAGATTGTTAGAACTATTTTATGGCTGGAACATGAACGAAGTTCGTAACTGATTTGTGAGATGGGTTTGCAGTCTGCCGAGCAGAAAGCTGCTCTGTTCCTGGCCGGCCACCTGCGCAGCTGCGCCAGTTTTGTACTGTCCAGCAGCGCAGCTGCGCCGGTACCAGACTTGGGTTGGGCAAGGCCCTGCGCAGCTGCGCCAGTTTTGAACTGGGGAGCTGCGCAGCTGCGCCGGTCCCTGATCCCAGTTTTTGCAGATTTTGTTCCTGCTTGATGTCTGCTAAGTGATAGATATTGAAAGAAATTAGGACAAGCATGCTGGTATGATTAATATATATATATGGACTTGTTAAACTAGTATGTGCATATTATATTCGGATCGCTTACGTGAACGATGAAGTTATAGTTTTGAAAATAAACTTAAGGTTTTATAAACGAATTTTGGCGCATATAAGTCATGTTTATATTCTGATTTTGTGAACCCGATAGTATGGTTTATATTGACATGAAATACATGTTTAAGGTGTTAATCACACTACCATACATTATTGATAGAAAAGACTTGTAGTTTGAAAATAGACTTAAAGTTTTATAAACGAACCTTGACATATACATATGATGTGTATGTTCTGATTTTTAAGGATGATTGTATGACCTAGTTATGCATGGAAATAGGTATGTCATGTGGTTTCAAACCCCTTTGAATACCATGAACCTCTTGGTCACTTTAGTGTGCGGTTCTAGAGAAAACTTGAAGCCTTGAAATTAAACTTAAAGGAACTTGTGTACTTAAAGTTCTAAATATGATAACATACGTACATGGCATAAGTAGGTATAAAATGATTCAAAGTAGCCTTGCATGATTAGTTAAGCATGACATTGATTTTTGGAGAATAAAACTTATGAAGTTTTGAAAGTAGAATGGTTAAACATAGAGTTACTGGCATTCTAACTTTATGAACATGCATGATAGGACTTATATGCCTCTAGTCGTGATTGGTATGTGCACCCCGCTAGTTAACCATGATATGCACTGTGCGAGCATGTTTTGAAGATGTACTACACTAACTATAGGTAAATAGATTAGTTGTAGGCGGACATGCGTATATGAAAGATGATATTAATTGAGTATGGTTAAGGTATACCTATGCGTACCTAGCTATACTAAACGTATGATAAGAAAGTGAAACAAGGTTCTAAGAAACAAGTTAGACAACAATGTAACCTTTATTATTACATTGAGAATGTGTGGATGCATATAACTGATGAGTGTGATCTCTATGGTTAATATTATTGTGTAGGATTACACAAAGTGCAGAGATTCTTAAGCAGTTAAGTCGTAGTTGTTAAACTACGAATCAGGCAAGTCTTTCAGTTCCCATTTGATATATGAATTCAATAACTGTTAGTTGAATTATGTTATGCTGTGATAATGTGAGCTTATATATGAACTGTATATGAGATATAAATGAGATTGAAAGTTGATCTTTGTTGATATACTTGTTATGTGGAAAGTAACATGCGTAGTAAATATAAATTGTTTATAAATGCATGAACTGAGTATGATGTTATATGCTATGTGCTGCATGAGGACTGTTAGAATTGCTGAGCTGTCGAGCTCACTCTTGCAAATAACCACTTTTGCAGGTTAAGGATTCACGGTAAAGATTTCGTGCTTCTTGATTGATAAAGATAGATAGTATCGCATTGAAGAATACTACTTAGATTATTGTCTGGACCATGTTTAGATTCTAGATGATGTACTCGATAGTTGCTTACACTGTTTAATACTTGTTGTATTGTAAGAATGTATTAATTAATACATAGAGGATATCGAGTTGAGTTGTAAATGTTTATACGATAACTCAGATAAGAAGGAATCATATTATATAGTTGATTCAAGATTTGTAATTGGTATCAAAGTTATGAAATCAATAAGAAGAATTTATTCAAAGGATATTGAAAAGTTTAAATTATTCCGCATTTTAGTAGCATCGAATATGATGTAAAGACGAGATCTTAGATATAAATAGAATTTATATTCTAAATTATAATAAACAAAGTTGTATTCTTTTACTAATGATTAAAAGATATAATAGTTTGACGATAGTAGTATCGTGACTGCACCGAATCCGAGGTTTCGAAGGAACGAGGATTTGGGGGCGTCACAATGATTGATTGTTTTGCATAACGATGGCACTTTAGGCTGATCACCTGTTGCACCTGTTTTTGTTGGATTTTCAGTTTAATACTGTTAATTCTAGTAGAAGTTCATAGTCCTTAGTGACTACTCAGTATTTGTTTATCTTGAAATCTTGAATTGATTTATTATTGAATCACATTGATATTATTCTGTCCTTAGCGACTGTTATTGAAAACTGTTGATATTCTTGTTATCCTTGAACTATCAAACCTTGCTATACCCTTTCGAGAATTGAGAATTATATTACTCACCCTTATTGTATATTACTTGCTGGGCAATTTGTGCTCATTCTTGCTTTTCCTAAAACATTTCAGTTAAGCCAGAGCAGTGCGGACCTTCGGGCACAGATAAGGGCAAGGGAAAGGCTACTGAGTAGCTTAAATTATGTAGGACTTATGATTGTAATAAAGAACTTATGATATTATGTACTAGTTAAGGTTATTTATGCTTAAGATATGTCTAAGCTATGTAATCACTGTTTAAGTTACGAGACCTTGGGACGTGAATAATTATATTATTTAAATGTAATTTATTCGGTATTAGTTGTGTATTATTCCGCTGTGCGATGCGACATTTAGTCGTATTATTATTGTGATGTATTACCATGAGCACGTGACGAACCGAATTCGAGAGACCAAGTGGTGGTCCCGGATTTGGGGGCGTCACAGCGCCACTTCGTTTCCAGACAAGAAGTTTTTCTGCAATAGCAGAGCTTCCAACCAACTCTCAAATTCTTCATGAATCATGCTTGATATCAATTACATTACATATATAACATGCATACAACCTCTACTAACATACTAACATCATTTCGCATATCCGATTTCAACTAATTCATACAATTTCTATGAATTTATCATATTTAAAACTAAGAACTCAATGTAAGAGTTATACCTCTTGAGGCTTTGAATTGCTAAGCTTGCTTCCCAATTTCAGAATTCTCTCTCAATCTAATATCCTTACTCTCTATATCAACTATCCAAAAACTTAGCAAAATCAAATGAGAAGGGAAGCTTGCTATTTATAGAGGAATTGATTAACCATGCCAAATCTTTACACCATGAACTAAACCAACAGGAGGAAGAAGAATGCAAGGAAGGAGAAAAGGATATGCTATTAGCAATACACGTGAAGAAGAAGAACGGGACTCTAAATTAGGGATAAGGCTAAATTAGAACTCATCATTTGGAAATGTAATAATACCAACATACATTAGGTTTAATACACATACACATATATGTATACTTAGGTTTTAAATTCATTTGGGTGTATACATGGACTTTTAATGAGATAATAATATTACATTGTATCAAGTTGGGAGTATATATTTATACACATTATATAATCCATGTACATTTTGATAATATCGAAATATGATTTAGTTGAGTATTATCTTTCCACATTATCATAAACCTTATTATTTTAATTATACTTAATTATTGAAATAATTATTAAATAACAATTATTTACCCAGTTTAATTTAATATTTCCCAAGGTACACATTTAATGTATCCACACATAACATGTTGTCACATAAGTATCATTTATGTAACTTATATAATTCATTTACTATATAGTTCTATATATTATATAGTTACATTGTAGTGTCACACCCCATTATACTTTAGGTGTAGGCACTTTAATATACAATCACCCATTATGTAAGACCCCAACTTTTTATGAATAAAATTGAATTTTCTATATATATTATTTTTAATAGTAAGGTGTTGATTTGATAAATGTGGTAAGTTATGGGTAATATGCGCAAAGTTTATAAAATAAGCAAGTGGTTATAAAATATTCATTGTTGTCGGGGAATATTCGTTTGGTCATGGAATATTCTTGTTGTCGGGGAATATTCGTACGGCGGCGCAGCCATTTGTGGGCCCCATAACGAAAAACTGTCGGATGAAGAAAACGACAAGTATTAGTTTTCTAAAAATAACGGCGTAGTTGTTACCGTTAAAACTGTTGAAATACCCGGTGGTTAAAATAAAGTAATACGCGTTGTTGCACAGTAGCACACGGTATTGCACAGTATTTTATATTATTGTTGATTCAATAATTGTCACTACATAGTATTTCACATTATCAAATCAATAATTCATATTATTTGAATAATATTATTAGATATCATTATTGGCAATGTCTAAGGAAGTTCTGTCTAGGAAAGGGGTTTGGTCACCTAATTGCGCGCCAGTAAAGAGAAATCCTTATCGGAAAGCCCCTCTTTCCTGGGAACGACCTGGTTGTCAATATTGTAGTTCTGTAATATTATTTGTGAATAATAATTGATTATTGATAAAAATGATAAGGAAATATTTATTCAATGTGGATATAAATGGAGGAATTTTTAGCAAAAGAGATAATTTTTGAGAGTTGATATTTTATATTCTTCGATAAAATAATTCATTCAAATATATTATTATAATATTATATTATAAGTGTGTAATGTGATAATATAATATAATAATGGTGATATTTTTATAATAAATTCACGATATATGAATAAAATGAGGAGAAGAAGAGCAAATTGGATCTGAATTATTTTTAGTACTTTTGGTAACAAAGACATGTAACACATTTTGGTGGAGGATTTTTCCAAATTGAGTGGGCCCCACTTGTGTTGTAAATGCTAAAATTGGTTTTCCAAAATGGTGTGCGGATGATTTCGTCCTAAAAATTGTAGCCTGCAAGTGCATCCGTATGTAAATTTGGGTCATTTTTCGTTCAAATTTTGAAAATCTTTCTTCTATAAAGTTGTAGAGAATTAAATTTCATATGGAATAGATATAAGGTTCGTATTTTTCTGATAAAAGGGCTATTTATTATGAATTATTGAAGTTCCTGAATATTGGGTTTGAATTATTTTGTTACAAAAAATTATTTAAAACATGTGTGGGCACCACTCTTGTCTTTTTGTTGGCTAAATGCTGGAGAATTTTTTTTCCAAGGATAGCAGGCGAGAAATTTTATCCGAATATTTTTTTTCTGCTTTGGTGTGCTAAGCATTTTCTTATAAATAGGGTGCTTAGTTAGAAATAAAAATCACACCAAAATCAGAAGTTTCTTTCTCTATAATATCGAGCGTATTTTTGTGAGTATTTTTGTGAGTATTTTTTTCAGCATAATATCCGATATTTCAGTCAGATTCAGTATTCTACTGAGGTAAGGGATGTTATTTTTCTCGTAAGGGATGTTATTTTTCTTGCAAATGATGTTCTTTCTTTTAATATCATTCCACCGAAATATTGGCATGAATTTTATTATCAAATTTTTACCTTTTTATGTTGGGGTTACTATTCACGGATATGACACTATTCACGTATACGACATTATTCGCATATACGACACTATTCACGAATACGGTACTATTCACAAAAAATTAAATTTTCTTTTCTTTGTCCAAGTTGTCTGTTATGGTTACTATCTTTGATTGAATCTAAGTTTTGAACATCATTCTTGAATTTTGCTCTACAATTGATTATTATGGAGTATTCTTGATCTTGGATGAACTAAATTACGAATCCCTAGCCTTTGTCCTTTATCTCACTAGATTCGTTATTTATATTATTTTTTCATCATCCTCAGTCCTAAATGGTGATATAACTGAATATCTTTGGCCTGTAGTGCAAAGATGAATGATTACTTGATGAATATCTTTGGCCTATAGTGCAAAGACGAATGATTACCTGATGAATATCTTTGGCCCGTAGTGCGAAGATGGACAGGTGTTGAGATGAACATGACTACTGGTGATACAAATGAATATCATTGGCTAGTAGTGCAAAAATGAATATTTGATTTGAGATATATATTGATTGATGTTACAGGGATAAAATATTGACGATGAACTTTTAAATTATAAAAGATAGTAGACATCATTTTCTACTTAACTCTTCTAATGAATCGTTATTTTCGCTGCAGTTGTTGATCTAAAACTTGTTGTCCATAATATTTTATCTGATTTGTTGAAGACTAACGATAATTTATTCTTCATTATCTTAGTCATAATATTCTTTACTGGGCTAGTTGAGCTCACCCTTTTCTTTTATTATCCTCTTCAGGAAATGAGAATGTTGTAGGGACTAGTCGGGGAACAGAGTGATGGGCAGAGTTAGAGCAGTTGTAGTCCTCATTATTGTTGTTAAATAGTGTGGTAATAATTAATGGGGACCGAATTTGAGTGTTTATATTTCGTATTATATACGATTTATATTGAAACTCACAGTTGTGTGGTCGTATTTTGCAAGACCATTGTTATAAAAGATTTTATTTAGATTTTGTACCATGTATTTGGCGACTCAGAATGGTTTGAGTATTGATCCTATTTTGGGGGCATCACAGTTGGTATTAGAGCCATAAGTAAAGAGCCCCGAGCCTCTATCTGGTGACTTCCTATGTATGGGGGATGCATCGAAGCCAGACTCTTCGTAAGGGACGCCGTTCTGTGGTGGCAAACTGATAGGTACCATTGTGAGGTGCTATGATTGAAGCATCATGAGAGTTGTGACGAACAAGATTTTTGTAATTTAAATTGAATATTTATTAAATTAAATAAATATTTTTCGATGATTTAATTATTGAGTTAAATAATTAATTGATGAAATTGTGGTAGATTAATTTAATTATACGTGTCACATTAGTTAAATTAATGTGGTGAATTTTATATTCAAAGTATGTATTTAATTGAGCTTATTTGATTAATATATTAATTAATAAGCATAATGTTATTCTAATTAATTTAAATAATTAATTAGAGATTTAATGATTTGGCATAATTAATGAATGAGAATTTTAATTATGTGACTATGTGATTTAATATGAATTTATGCTTTTTTATTTAAGTGATTTAAATAACATTAATTGATTAATTAGAAGTGTGACGATTTACTATATAATAAAAGTTTATTAAAATAAGTGGAAAGGAGAAATAAATGAGCTAGCCAAACGAGGCCCTATGAGGAGTTGGCCAGTTAACCCACTAAGGGCATTAACCGACCACGACTCCACCAGCTTGAATATGCGTATAATTATATAGGCTTATATAAACATATAACATATAAAATTTTATATTTCATCAGAGTAAAATTTTAGAGAGAAAAACTCAACGAAGAAAACACAGAGAATTGAGAGAAGATTTTCATCATCCTTGAATCATCTTCACAAACTAGCAAGGGTAATTCCTTCTCCTAAGTTTTTAAATTCAAGTTCTTAAAGTTTTCCATTAACGTATGTTAGAAATTCTCTATGAATAACTAATTTGATAATTAATGTATGATATGATTTTATATGTGTTATTGTATGATCATAACATGTTGTATATCATGTATGCATGATTTAATGCGATTAAATCCATGTAGTTATGCTTAATTTGATTTTTCAAAAGTTACAGAGTTTTCCATTTACGTGCTTTAAAAATTCTCTGTGAATGGAAAAAAATTGATATTTGTTCATTATATGGCTATATGTGTGTTCATATGTGTTTATAACATATTATATGCCATATATGCATAACTTGCAGTAATCGAATTTTGTTTAAATTGGGTTTTCAAAAATTACAGAGTCGTATATATGGCCATACGGCCCTTACGGCCCTTACGCACAAATTTTATACCATGAATCGATGGTTTAACTTTGAATTAACATTTGCATATGATTGTACACGTTTATACGAACAAAACGGAAGTTAAACGAACGGATTCGGTGTTATAACGAATCCGTAACGTTGAATTTCTTGATTTTCTTCAAAACCGTCAAGAACACCAAGAACAGTGAAATTTAATGATTTGATTCGAGTAATTGCATGATTTAAGATGTTAAAAACATGTTAGTAACATTGTATGATGTTTCTATGAAGTTCGTACTTCATAGAAATCGCTGTGTGAGTTTAATTTGCATTTAATTGGAGTAATTGGGCCAACGAACTGTCAAAATCGCGAACCAGGGAGTGCACCAGCAGGGGGAACCGCCCCAGCGGGTGTTCATGGGTATTAGGACCCGCCCCAATGGGTATAAGGGCTGTCCAGGAGCCTTTGTTTTTTTTTATTTTCGAGACTATTTTGACCTCCTGTAGTAAAATAAGCATAACTTTTTCATACGAACTCCGATTAAGGCGATTAAAGATGATTCGGAAAGATAACGAGTAGACCTACAACTTTCATTCTTTAAGTTTTTCAATTTGAAATCGTTAAAATGGGTAAAAATGGTCATCTTTGTGACTGATGCGTATTCGGAGGCAATCGGAGGGTTTCGGACATGCACGCACACAAGTGTAGTGTTCTCGATAATAAAAGATGTTTTAAGTTACATACATGAATAATATATGATTTGAAGTTCATGATTAATAAATTAAGTTATTGACATGTATAAGATAATGTGAAGGTTCAAGTTAACAAACTAAGTGCGAACTTGAATATCGTAATTGTAAAACTTGATTATGATTGTTTAAAGGGCTATACATGTGTGATATGCATGTTGTGAGTTTATATTTATGTTATGTGGTTAGCCATTGAGTAACATTATAAACCAAGTTGTAAGTCGAACTTAAGTGAATAGTTCTACAGTTAAACATGGTAGTTATGAAAACTAATCGATGTCGTATACATAATGTAATGTGTAGGACGTTGAGGAAGTGAATTGTAATTATATTTGCAGCTTGTGCAAGAGGCAAGTATCCTATCCCTAACCTATTAATTTAGCAAGTTCCCTAAATTTTAATTTATTCATTTATTAAGTCTTAGACTTGTGTTTCTATATCGAGTAAGCTCGTGTTCTTAATTGTTCCAGTTCGAAATTCATATTACATATTGTAACTCTTTTAAAAGCATGACTCAGTTATACAATACTTATTCGATTGTATACTCTTGAAATTTATTATTCAAGTTGAATATCGATGTTATTGTTGAACCTTATAGGACTAGTGAACCCTTATTGATTCGACTAGTCCATAGTTGATGAACGTTCTAAATTCCAAAATACTTATTGAGTTTATCCAAACCAAACTTCCTTTGGTGCGGACTCTGATGTCAAAACTGAGATGAACAACCCTGTAAAAGGGGATTATTTACGCTTTAGCGTTGAGATATTGTGCACAGTATGGTACTAAGGGCTGATCCCCCTAAGTACGAGAAGTAGAGTCCATAGTCTTATGACTGTTAAAGGTTTAAAGCATAAAAACTTTACAACCTAGGACATAGTTCAAGGTCTTATGACCCTCAGACGTTCTTTTGATTCCTGTTATTCATTCTTGAGTCAAAAATTGAGTTTCTTTATTCAGATGTCTTTGATTCACTCGCATGTTATTATATTGTTGTCATATTATTATACTTGTGGGCAATCGTGCTCACTCTTGCGTAATAATAACATTGCAGTTAAGAACGAAAGGTCCAACGAGCCTTCTACTAGCAAAGGCAAGGGCAAGGTCAACAAGTGATGAAGACTTGTTGTTTATTTTATTTGTTTATGTTTCAGACTTATATTAGAGTTGTGTAAGACTTATTTATTTGTTTATGTTCCGCACGGATGTTTAAGGTTAGTATGACCTGGGATTTATTTTATTTATTACTCAGATGTTGTAACCCCATAAGGGGAGGATTTAATTCTATTTATTGCATGGTTTGCATTTACTATGGGTAGATAGATAGATGATATTCGTACAGTGAACACCAAGTCCCGTGGAATTGAAGTACCCGGATTTGGGGGTGTCACAAGAGTCACAGTTGGTATCAGAGCTTAGGGATATGATCTCTGGCGGAGATCGGGGAATAGAACTAGGAGGGGAGAGACTAGTAAATCCTTCGCTAGTGTGTCCTACCTAAGCTTACTTGGTATTTAATTGGTCGGTTGGAGCATAGGGTTAATATGTGATATGTTAATTTGTTTAATTAACCCTTGTTTTGTGGCAGTATTTGAGAATGGCAGCTGAAAATATTAACAATGAAGTGAATGAGACCGTTGAGACACCTTTAATCACCAACCAGAAGAACGTGCAACAGGAAGACAATATTCCTCCTGTAAATAACACCACCGATCAGACGATGAATGATGGGATGTTTAGAAGTTTTTTGCAGTTCATGCAAAACCAGACGAGGGAGACTCGTGTGCAAACTATAGGTGGAAATAATAGCAACTCGCGGCTTGTCACTGCCAAGCAGTTCAAAGAGTTGGGACCACCTGAGTTTTTTGGAAAGCCAGATCCAATCAAGGCGAAAACGTGGGTTAAGCAAATTACCAAGATATTTGATGTCTTGGGATGCACGGAGGAACAGAAGGTTCCATTCGCCACTTTTATACTCCGTAGAGAGGCAGATTACTGGTGGGAGTCTGTGAAGCGTACTCAGCCTGCCGCACTCAAGATGTCTTGGGAGGCGTTCCAGAAACTGTTCAATGACAAGTACTTTTCAGAAAGTATTCGTCATATGAAAGAGGTAGAGTTTATCAAATTGGAACAGAACAACATGACTGTGTCCCAGTACGAGGCTAAGTTCGCGGAGTTATCCCAATTTGCGTCTTATTTGGTGGATAATGAGGAACATATGACGCGGATGTTTCTGAGAGGTTTGAAACCCGAAATACGTCAATACCTCATTTCTCATAAATTTTCTGTATATTCAGATATTGTGAACAGGGCTCAATTATTAGAGCGAGATAATGAGTCTGTTCAACCAAGGGAGAACAATCAAGGTCGTACCGGTGGCAGCAGTTGTAACGACCCAAAAATTCATACAATAATAATCTCCTTCTCGATCGTTAATAATACAACTTTAATCTCTCATTACATCATTATTCGATATTAAAAATCACTAAAAATGCGGAATTTTTAAAACTTTTATAAACTTTCTTTCTATATTGCCCTTGAATCGCAACCTTTACATTACATCTCTTTGATTCAAATCTATATCATGAATCATTACAACAAAATGACTATACAAAGTCTTACATAATAAAACAATATCCATCTATATTGGATAACTCTACTTATAACTCAGCGACATATTTCATTCAAAACATTAACTACAATTTAAAATTGAACATAACTAATATTCTTGAACATTGATCTCTATAAATCTCTTAACACGTATCATTACCTTGCGTCCTTAACCTGCAAAAATGGTTATTTGCAAGAGTGAGCTCGACAGCTCAGCAAGATCTAACAGTTTTCATGCATCACATAGCACATAATTAACATGCTCAATATTAAAATAACATGGCATACATGCTTTAAACACATAACAAATATAAAGATTGAGTTCCTTACTCAATCAACATTATTAAATCAATCAATGTAGTCATAAATTGACTTTAACATTTCATGCTTGCAACATATACAACATAGTATACTCTTTGCAATATAATTTAAAACAGTTCATAATATCATCAAGTTCACATAGAAAATAGGAACCGAAAGACTTGCCTGGCTCGTAGATTACCAATTACCGAAAAATAGCTTAATATAATCTGCTTCATGATCCTACATAACGTATTACCATACGCATCAATTATTAGTCACCTAGCAATGCTCATCAAATGTCTAAGTAAATAATACTTTATACTTTCTAATTCTCTTCTATTTACTCATTTGACACTCGCTGTCAAATCATATGTATAATTAACAATATCAGTTAATTATCACATAGCTAATCCTCATCGTTAGTTAACCAATTTAGGTTAACTCATTCCTCTTTAACTCATAAGTTAATAATTAATTACCACATAATTAATCACATCACATAATCATTTTACATTTCTCATGATTAATCAACTAATAATTACATACTCATTTTAAATTATAATTAAACAAATTATGATTTGAACATCCACTTTAATCAAACTACAATTAAACAATCATAATTTATAATGAATCAACTACATCATGCATTAAATCATAATTTAAGCATACTTAACTTAACCCATTACTTAGATTATAAATACTCAATTTTTATTCATGCCCTCATTAAATTATAATTATATAAATTATAATTTAAATTACACTTTTACCTTGATTATAATTATTCCAAATTATAATCACATATTAAGTTATAATTAAACAAATTATAACTTATAATCAATTAAACTATATCATGCATTAGAATTACACAAATTATAATTAATCATGCAATTATCAATTTATAATCCATAATTAAACATGCATTTATTAAATTATAATTACATAAATTATAATTTAAATTAACATCTAATTGATTAAAATAAATCAACTAATATTCATTATAATTTAACAAAAATTATAATTTAATTTAAACATTTACTCTTGATTATAATTATACAAATTATAATTAACCAATTCACCATTAAACAATAATTCAATTAATACTTTAAGGTTTTCAAAACCTCTTTTCTTTTACAATTACCAAATTGTCAAATTCATGTTATCAACATGCTATTGCAACTTAAATATATGATCATTATTCTAGCAACAATGTAACTTAGTCATAAAAATAAACTGCACACTTAAATAAAACTCACTGCCTCTGCTCAGGACACGGCGCAGCTGCGCCACATTTAGCCTTGACACCGGCGCAGCTGCGCTGGTGTCAATCCAAAAAACCTAGTGGAGCAGCTGCGCCGCTTCTGCCCTTGCTGCCTGGGCAGCTGCGCCAGCACGCGGACAGAAACAGAGCAGCTTAAGAACAGTGCCGAGAAAAACAAATTGGCTTAATTCTCCACATCGAGTTCTCAATTTAGCTAAAGATTGATTCATATAACATCACAGAAACATCATATAAAGCTTCTAGCACACTTTTAACATACCAAGACATCAAATTACAAGATTAAAACACTACATTTTAAATAAAAACTTGAGAAAATCATTTTTCTCCCAAACTCATAATTTTCATAAAACAATTCACTATAATTCAATTTCTCAACTAATTCAACTTTATCTACATGTATTATATACCAAATTGAAGATAACATCAAACCAAATTCCTAAACAAAACTTGTGAAATGAACTTTATATACTTGACTCCGGGGCCACGGATCTGAGTTCTGGGCATAATCAGAAAACAAAACTTAACGTGCACGTGTATAAATGCGCAATGAAGTAGAAGAAACTTCCTGATCGTAAAAATTCTTAGAATGGACTGCTACACAGGCTTTTTGCCACTTCATAGGCTTCAAACGAGCGATTCCACCGGTTAATTTTTGGTATATGGTAGTATATGAGTATACCTACGTGTTAGAGTGATAAAATCTGGGTTTGGAGTACTAGAAGTCGGGCTAGAAAATGAAATCGGAGTTTTAAAGCATTTTTTTCTCTCTTGGGGGTGCACTTATATTTATAGACCCGATGGAAGCGGGTCTACCCGAGGCAGCCGCGGGTCTACTTACAGTGCCACTTCGTAGACCCCGGGTGGTGGGTCCCATCGCCTCGAAGTAAGTGCACTCCGAGCAACGTGAGGTCAGATTCGAAACTTTCTAACTTTTGATCGGAGCGTCTGTTTGTGGCATTCTATACCTTTTCGGAAAGCCCTCGCCGAGAGCGTCACAATGATATGGGACTGAACATTTTTTGAGTCCAAGAAGACGGGTTCATAACTGGGTCTTCGTGTCCCCGTAGTTTGTTCGTTGAGCTGTCTTGCGTTGTTTTCACTCGAGATCACTGTTATGGTTCTTTCTGACCTTGATGACATCAATTCGACTTGATTTTGACCGAATTGGCTTTAAGTTAGTAAAATGACCATTTTGCCCCTCCAGGGGTTGTCTCTTGTACTAGCATGGCCTTTGGCTAATTTCCCGGGGTTGTCTCCGAGGTTTTGATCCCAACTAATTCTGTTTGTCCTCAGGGTTGTCTCCGAGGCTGACTTGGTCCTCCCAGGGTTGTCTTTGAGGATGATGTGATGCTTTGGGTTGTCTCTGAAGTTGATTTGGCCTCCCAAGTTGTGACCGGGGCTGAACTGTACCTCCTGAGTTATGACCAGGGTTAACCTGTACCTCCTGGGTTGTGATCGGGTTTGACCTGTACCTCCCGAATTATGACCGGGATTGACCTGTACCTCCCGGGTTATGACCGGGGTTGACCTGTACTTCTCGGGTTGTGACCGGGGTTGACCTGTACCTCCCGGGTTATGACCGGGGGTAACCTATACCTCTTGAATTGTGACCGTAGTTGACCTGTACATCCCGGGTTGTGACTGGGGCTGAGTTGACATCCCGGTATTGAGACCGGGGCTGAGTTGACATCCCGATATTGAGACCAGGGCTGAGTTAACATTTTGGTATTGAGACCGGGGCTGAGTTGACATCCCGGTATTGAGACCGAGGCTGAGTTGACATCCCGATATTGAGACCGAGATTAAAAAGGCAGTTTTGCCCTGCAGGGTTAGTAACAGGAACACAAAATTTCTAGTGTCTAGAACATGACTGAAAAAAATTTCGAGTGTCTACACTTATAAAGTTAATTGAACAATATTTTGTTGTTGTGCACACACAAGGACAATATTTTTCTTTTTGGAATATATGGAGTGTTAGGTTGGACTTAACTTAAATCATTTTAGTTCGAATGTGCACACACTTGACCATTATGATCTAAGAGGTAGAATACAAGGAATTACATGTCGATGTAATTGACAAGAGTTGTCTACCTATTTATTTATATATCGTTTGTTGTGCACACATAAAGCTATATACATTTGAAATGGGATCCTTAATCTCACTAGCAAATCTTTAATTAGATTTAGCTGAACTATATAAATGAGGGTAATAAAATTTGAAGAAAATAGTGGGAGATACCAATTTAAAATAAGACTTAATTTATTTTGGTATATAAAATTAATTAAATGAATGTTTGCAAAAATGTTGTCTTTTCACATGCAGAAATTTAAAATGTCAAAATCACTAATTTCACTGCGTAGCATACTTAATGCTAACAAACTGTCCGGGCCGAATTACACGGACTGGTTAAGGAATCTTAGAATAGTTTCCACTGCTGAAAAAATTTCTTATGTCCTAAATTCACCTGTCCCTTGGAACTGTTCTAGAATTAGCCTCTGAGGAAGAGATTTCCACCATTGTAAAGGGACAAGATGATGCATCTGTGGCTCAATGCATCATGCCCGCATCCATGAATAGCGAGCTTCAATGTCAGCATGAAAACATGGATGCTCCTACTATGTTGCTTCACCTCAAGGAGTTGTATAGTGAACAAAATAGGAATGCTAGATATGAGATATCTAAGGAGCTCTTTCGATCTCGGATGACAGAGAGCACTCCCGTTGAGACTCATGTCCTAAGGGTGATCAATTTGATTGAACACCTTGGACAGCTTGGGTTCGTCATGGATGGGGAGTTGAGTCAAGACTTGGGTCTTGCAGTCACTCCCTGAAACCTTCTCGCAGTTTATTATAAATTTCTACATTAATAAGTTAGATGTCTGCTTGCCTTAATTACTTAACATGTTGAAAACTGCAGAAGGTCACTTCCCATCCAAGAAGAACCATGTCTTAATGATTGATTCTTTCAAGAAAAGAAATAGGCCAAAGGTATCTTCTGAAAAGAAGAAATCTAAGAAGGCTAAGGGCAAGGTGAACATAAAAGAACAAAAGAAACCTGATCCAGCTAGCAGAGGAATGTGCTTCCATTGCAACGAGTCGGGTCACTGGAAGAGGAACTGCAAGAAGTTTCTGACGGAGAAGAAGCTTGGAGAAGCTTCGACTTCTAATCAAGGTTTGTTCATGATTGAAATTACTTTTTCAGAAAGTCAAAATTCTACTTTGGTATTGGATACCGGCTATGGTTCTCACATATGTAATACTGTGCAGGGACTGGTCAGAAGTAGAAAGCTGAACAAGGATAAGGTTGTCCTACGAGTGGAAAATGGAGCAAAGGTTGCTGCATTAGCCGTAGGCACTTATTGTTTAGCACTGCCTACGGGCAAGTCCATTTATTTAAATAATTGTTATTTTTTTCGAATATCATTAGAAACATTACTGCCTGTGCATAATCAGAAAATAAAACTTAACGTGCACGTTAATACATGTATATAAAGTCCATTCTTTTGTGGTCCGTGTATATCTCACATTTCTCTTCGTATACGTAATGCCTCCATATCTTTAATGTAAAAACTACTGCCTCTAACTCCATGTCGTGAGTAGGGTATTATTTTTCGTAATCCTTCAATTATCGTGATGCATACGCAATGACCTTGCCGTGCTACATGAGCACACAGCCAAGTCCCTTGTGCGATGCATCACTATATACCACAAAATTTCCCGCATCATCTGGTAGTGACAACACAGGCGCTTCACTTAATCTCTCCTTCAACTCCTGAAAACTCTCTTCACATTTGTCTTTCCACACAAACTTCACCGTCTTTCTTGTCAGATTGGTCAACGGGGTTGCTATCTTAGAAAAATCTTGGATGAATGTTCGATAGTACCCAGCTAACCCTAAGAAACTTCTCACCTCTGTTGGTGTTCTCGATTGCTCCCAATTACTTACTACCTCTACCTTCGCAGGGTCTACTGAGATTCCATTCTTATCCACCACGTGACCGAAGAATTGAACCTTCTCCATCCAAAATTCACACTACACGTGCACGTTAACATTATCTCCTTTCTTTTTCTTAGTTTGTTCTATTTGAAGTATATTTTCATGCAAGTCAAGTATATAAAGTTCAATTCACATATTTTCAATAACAAAATTGAATTTTGAGATGTATTTTTGGACGATTTGCCTGGTCTTCCGCCAGACAGAGAGATCAAATTTGTAATAGACTTAGCACCGGGAACGACACCGATTTCGAAAGCCCCATACCGTATGGCACCGATAGAAATGAAGAAGTTAATGATATAACTACAGGAGTTATTAGATAAGGGTTACATACGGCCGAGTGTGTCTCTTTGGGGAGCACCAGTGTTATTCATTAAGAAAAAGGACGGATCGATGAGGCTCTGTATCGATTATCGAGAATTGAACAGAGTAACGATCAAGAACAGATATCCGCTACCGAGGATAGACGACTTATTTGATCAACTAAAAGGAGCGAAGTGTTTCTTGAAGATAGATCTACGGACAGGATATCACCAACTAAAAGTACGGTATGAGGACATGCCAAAGACTGCGTTTTGAACCCGTTATGGACATTACGGGTTTTTGTAATGTCATTTGGATTGACTAATGCTCCTACAGTATTTATGGACTTGATGAACCGAGAAAATCAAAAAAAGGATCACAGAAAATGAAGAAGAAAGATTCTGAATGGATAAAGATGGTATTGTGAGGTTCAAAGGAAGAGTGTGGGTACCAGCGGTAATCGAGTTGAGGGAAGAAATCTTGCACGAGGCACACAATACGACGTATTTCGTTCATCCGGGAGGCACAAAGATGTACCGAGATTTGAGGCAACACTTTTGGTGGCCCAATCTAAAACGGGAAGTCGCAGAGTGCGTTAGTAGATGTTTGACTTGTCAACGCGTTAAAGCAGAGCACCAGCGGCCGAGTGGTTTACTACAACCGTTGGAAATACCAGAGTGAAAATGGGAGCACATTACGATGGACTTCGTGGTGGGACTTCCAGTCACACAGAAGGGATATGATGCTATTTGGGTTATCGTGGATCGACTAATGAAGACCGCACATTTTCTACCAATCGAGATCCGTTACAGTTTGAATCAATTAGCGAGTCTGTACGTAAAGATGATTGTTTCACGACATGGAGTTTCGTGCCAATTATCTCTGATCGAGATCCGCGCTTCACGTCAAACTTTTGGAAAATCTTGCAAGAGAGAATGGGAACACAGTTGAGGTTGAGTACCGCTTATCATCCTCAGACAGACGGACAGAGTGAGCGAACAATACAAACGCTGGGGACATGTTTAGGACTTGCGTGATAGACTTCAAGGGAAATTAGGACGACCACCTACCCTTAGTTGAATTTGCGTATAACAATAGTTACCATGCGAGTATCGGCATGCAACCGTATGAAGCTCTTTACAAAAGAAAGTGCAGAACGCCATTATGTTGGGACGAAGTCGGAGAGCGATGAATACTCGGACCAGAACTAGTACAACAAATCGCAGACGTGGTGACAGTGATAAGAGCCAGAATAGTAGCAGCTCAATGCCGCCAAAAACAGTACGCAGATATGCATCGATAAAACTGAGACTTTAAAGTCGGCAGTTTCGTATTCTTGAAGGTATCTCCATAGAATGGAAAGATTCAGTTTCGGCAAGAAAGGAAAATTGAGTCCAAGATTCATAGGACTGCTCGAGATACTGAAGCGAGTGGGCGAAGTTGCATACAAAGTTGCATTACCACCCAAGTTGGAGCACATCCACAACATGTTCCACATCCCTATGTTGCGACCATACAAGGCCGACTACAAGCATGTGATTTCTTACGAGCCCATTCAAGTGGAGAAGAACTTGGCGTACGAAGAGATTCCTGTCCAGATATTAAATAGGAAAGAGCAAACCTTAAGAAATAAAGTTATTTCATCTGTAAAAGTACTTCAGCGTAACCACAATGTCGAGGAGGCTACGTGGGAATTAGAAGATAGGATAATGAGGGACTATCCCCATCTAATTGTGTAACCTTATAGCAATTCTGAGAACGTAATTTTTATAAGGGGGGAGGATGTAATACCCAAATTTTTTGAATATTATTATATGAATATATTAATGAAAATGAATATTTATTTGAATATAAATATGTAAGTGTTATGAGATGAGTTAACTCAATTATATTAAATTGAATAATTATAATAATTGAGAAAATATGGAGTTTGCGATAAGCTCGTTGAATGCCTTGTGTGGCACAGTGATGAGAAATATTAATGATTATATTAATTAATTAAGGAATTATTATGTGAACAATTAATCAATATTAATTGTTAATTAATTGATATAATGAGAAATAGAATATCAATGATGGTTAATAAATAGTATGTTAATTATTATTATTGCGATAAATAGAATAATAATAAGTAACTTGTTTATAAATATAATAAGATTATATTTATTTAATGTGATAATCAATCATATAATGGAGATTAATAAAACATAAATGAGTAGATTATATTTGCCCAACTAATTATTATGTGCAAGTAAGCGGTAATTAAAGTATAGCATATACGGTATAGTGGCTACAACTATATTATATAGTGTAGTGTGACAATGAATGTGACTATACTATATATAGAAAGCATGCATTAAGATTGATTAAACTATATAAGCTATATGATTAATTAATTTAGTTGTATGAATACATCATGATGCTTATGCGACAATATGTATGTGAGTATACATTAAAATAGTACATCATGGATATATTATAAATAATTATTGATTAATAGAATTTAATAATAAAGGAGACAATGTAATGTGATAATATCTTAGTAAATTATATCGGTAAGGTAAAATGTACGTGGATTATAAATGTATAAATTACATTGAAGTATTATTTGTGTGGATTGCATTGTGACATTTAAAATATAACCTATGTATATATTGCCTAAAATTGTACAAAGCCTTAGTGATAATACACTTCATGTTGCTAGAATGCTGAGATACAATGCCTTGTCCCATAATGAGAGACACATTTCCTCTTCACGTGTTATACTCAAGCCTATGCCTACTCTTTCTTCTCAATTTTAGCAAAATTCATAGCTTCATAGCTTATGATCAATGGGGGAGTGGGAATTATGATGGGTTCTAACAACCAATTACTAACTCTTCCTTATCCAACATATAATTCACCAATTTGATAGTTTGATTCAATGGAAGAATGCAGTGTCTGGATATGAATTTCTCTATATATATGGCCTCTCCTCTTCCTAATATTCATTTGCTGAGAATTTTGGCTAAGAGAGACTAGAGGGCATATATATATATATATATATATATCTGTGTTAAGCATTCTAGAATTGAGAGAGAGACTTTAGTGTTTTAACAGCAAGCTAGATTGTTAACAGAGGTATAAAATTCTTCATTCTTGTTCTTCATTGTTCTGTGGCTGAAATTTCTTAGATTTTCCTATATTCTTGATTTTAGTTGGAGTTCATGATTTTGTGATTTGATGTTGACAATTTAGTGTTATATATGCTTATATATGTGTTAGTAAGGTAATGTAGTTGGTCTGATAATAAATTCGTAGGAAATTTCTGTGTTTGGGTTTTGTAGTTGCCGATGCAGGAACTGTCTGCTGTTGGCCGAGAGCCGGCGCAGTTGCGCCAGTCTTGTACTGGGGAGCTGCGCAGCTGCGCCAGTAGCCTGTTCTAATTTTTGATTCTGATATAAACTGTTAGGTGCTAACTTCTGATACCACTTTAGAACAAGCATGAGAACATGAATAACATGCCTATATGAGTACATTAACATGACATGCACATGTGTGGCTATGTTTGCATACAAGATTTAGGAAACAACGTATAGTTTTGAAATAAACTTAAGATTTCATAAGCGAACTTTAACATATATGACCACGACTATATTTCTAACTTTGAGCATGTTTGTATGACATAGAAGCGTATAAAAAGCATGATAAATGGTATATATATGTTTCATAATGTAAACACAAGTATGTGAACTTCATTAGTGAATGTTACTAAGAAAGTATAAGTTTTAAAGGTGGACATTGACATGTAAATACCATATATGCATTCTGATTTTGCGAGCACGTTATATAGCCTAGAAATGCATGTCGGACATGTTAACATATGTATATAGATAGCATAAATATGTTGGGTCTTATTAGTGAGCTTCACTAATGAAAATACGAGTTTTGAGCGTGAACGTCGACATGTTACATTGAGATTTGGATTCTGATATTTATGGACGTGTTTGATAGTACTCGTGGTCTCACTAATATATCATGCATGTGCACACACTAGGGAAATACCATGAAAGATAATTAAGCACAAGTGAAGCATGATTTAAGCTAGTAACAATACTAGCTATGTGTATATGAAATATGAACTTGTAAGCATGCCTAAATCAAGTTATGTGATCACCTCATATGTTTCAAATGACAAGCATGATAGCTAATGTGGTTTCATAACATAGAATGGCCTTAAATTATTAGAGGTATTCACTTAGAACCTATATCATATATGATTGAACTTGGAAAGGTTTGTGCAAACATGGGAGGATCCCTTTAATATGTATACGTGTTATGTGATATCATATGTTGATACTTGAATTCGATTTTAACGGTTAACTTATAACAATGCCATAACTCACTAAATAAAATATGTTTGGCATTGATTATGGTCGTATGTGATAATAATGATATGAGAATATCTTTTAACTTGAAAAGAGGAATATTAATGATAAAAGGCAATCAAAGTTATATTAGTCGAGACTTGTGAGTTAATGTGATACTATATATGGTATAACTGTGTAGCTAGGTTAAAACTTAACTTATGTGTTGTTTTTATATCCAAGATAAGATATGATGTTAAAATATATAAGTAATAGATATCATATATATACATAACTATATTACGATAGGGATTTGAAAGTGTTGATTTACTTGACGAGGATAAACTACGCATAAGGAAAGTTCCCTAACTTACACTATTTTAAAGTGCAAGTATCCTAACCTTGTGTTACCTTATTCAAGGAACGTTGTAAGCAAGTTCCTAACCTTACTCTTTATTGAGCGTTCATTAAGCTTGTGCTATTATTGTCGTACAAGTAAACTTTTGAGATTGCAAGCTATGTATTATAAACTATATACTTCATGGATAAGATAAAAATCGATTTATATTCTTCGAACTTTAAATCTTGAGATTGAACTTATAATTGTTGTGATGTATGCCATTTGATTCGGCTAGACTTATATTGTTGAAAGGCGACCCAAACCAATTGATTGGTGCGGGATCTTATGTTTGACTGAGATAAACAACCTTCTTTGAAGGGAAATTATATATTATCGGGAGCCCGACGTGCGCACTTTAGTACGATTGAACGATATGCATACCGTAGAGTACTTTAGGCTGATCACCTGTTGTACTTGTTTTTATTAGATTATCAGTATATTTCTGTTAATTTTAGTAGAAGTTCATAGTCCTTAGTGACTGCTCAGTTTCAATTATCTTGAAATCTTAAATTGATTTAGTAGTTAAATCATATTGATATTATTCTGTCCTTAGCGACTGTTATTGAAAACTGTTGATATTTCTTGTTGTCTTGAACTACCATACCTTGCTATACCCTTTTGGGATTTGAGAATTATATTACTCACCCTTATTATTATATTACTTGCTGAGCAAACTCGTTGCTCATTCTTGCTTTCCCTAAAACATTTTAGTTAAGGCAGAGCAGGGTGGATCGTCTGGCGTTGACAAGGGCAAGGGCAAGGCTACCGACTAGCTTGTCCCT
Source organism: Panax stipuleanatus (assembly GCA_020205555.1). NCBI lineage: Eukaryota > Viridiplantae > Streptophyta > Magnoliopsida > Apiales > Araliaceae > Panax > Panax stipuleanatus. The sequence continues at coordinate 73,521,921 of CM035126.1, forward strand.
TTTATGTTTTAAAATATATGGTGTTATATTAAGACTATTGCAGAACTATGTTTAAGCTTAAGTAAGGTTATGTAATAAGTCTGTATGTGATATTATTATGTAATCTATTAAGTAATGTAGGTTGTGAGACTTGGGGGAATAATTATAATAAATCATTATATATTATTCTAGATTTGATCTTCCGCTGTGAATGTATGTTTTAGATATTATTATTGTATTATTGTGAGAACGTGACAAATCGAATTCGAGTAACCCTGTGGCAGTCCGAATTTGGGGGCGTCACAATAAGTATATCTCTATCCTAGACATAAATTATGAATTCCAATGCCATGCAGAAAATACAATCACATGCTATTATGATCAGATCTAAATCTATAATCCGTCTCTCAATTTCATATAGATTATCACATTAATTGTTAGCTAGACAATTAAACAATTAAGTCCCAAATCACAATAGACAATCCCCACGATAGATCATAATAATTAATAGAGAAGCATATTACAATAAGCTACGTAATAAGATCCATTGTAATCTTAAACAAAAGATTTAGTTCATTATTATTAAATTAAAGCCAAGAATCCACAATTGAATAAATATTAAAAGATAGAAATAAGAGTAGAGAAAAGAATAGAATATGTTGTTAGCAAATCCCATGCTCCCTCTTGCTCCTGCTCTTGATCTTCAATGGTCTCCAAGTTACTTCAATCTCCAATCCAATACCAACTAGGGTTTTTCCTAATCTAATTGAAATCTAATCTAAACTAATCTACTGGAATCTAACTCTCTTAATCCTTGTGTATTCTTCTCCTTTTATAGCCCTCTGATGATCCTTCTCCAAATCAACTCTCCGAATCTTTTTTCGAATCTACTTCTAAAAATCAGCATTTTTTCCCGACAAGCCCGCCTAAGAGGGTGAATACTACTAGAAAAACCCACCTAGGCGGGTGAACAATGACTGAAATTACAAAAATGTCATTAAGCTCTATTTTTCATGTTTTGACCCTCCGAAGCCGTTTCCTACAACACAAACACAAAAACAACTAACATAACACTAAAAATACTTAAAGTTATCAAAAAATTAAGCCTAAAAGGTACCCGATTCGTAGGTATAAACCCACTCATCACAGAGCAGTGTGGACCCTCTGGCACGGACAAGGACTAGGGCAAGGGCAAGGCTACGACATAGCTTTGTTCTCTGTTGGGATTATTTTATGTTGTAATAAGACTTATTTCATATTATATATTAGTTTATGTTATGGTTTAAGATATGTTTAAGTTGCGAGAGCGTGGGACGGGAATATTTATATTAAATCAATGTAAATTATTCTATTATTCTGTTGCATGAGATTTTAGTATGTTATTAGAGTTAGCACGTGATGCACCGAATTTGAGGTAAAGGTATCTGAATTTGGGGGCGTCACAATGTGGTCCGTAGATCCACACACAAAGCACCCATGATTCTTCTTAGGGTTGGGATAATTAGGCAAAATATGCCCTTCTTGTCCACAATTATAACATACTGCTTTTCCCTTGAGACAAACTCCCATATGAGTCTTCCTGCAATTCTTGCACGCCTCGACCCTCCTCTTAGGATCCCCTTGCTTTACTCTGGTATTCCCAGAGTTAAAACCCTTCCTCTTCTGACCACTTCAACTAGCTCCCTCTATTTTAACTGACACCTCAGTCATATTCTTATTCTTTTTCTCCTTGTGGTATTGGCTCAAAGCCTCATTACCACCCTCAACTATTATTGCTGTGACACCCCAAATCCGAGTACTTCAATTTTCACGGGACTTGGTGTTCACTGTACAAATATCATATATCTATCTACCCATAATAAATGCAAATCATGAAATAGATAGAAATAAATCCATCACTCCCCTTATGGGGTTACAACATCTGAATAATAAATACATAATTAAATCCCAGGTTGAACTAACGTTAAACATCAAATGCGAAACATAAACAATTAAATAAATCTTAACAACATCAATATAAGTCTTAACAAATATTCTCAAATAAAACAAGTCTTCATCACTTGTTGACTTTTCCCTTGCCTTTACTAGTGGAAGGCTCGTCAGATCTTTCGTTCTTAACAGTAATATTATTATTATGCAAGAGTAAGTACGATTGCCCACAAGTATACAAAAATAACAATATAATAATATGAGAGTGAATCAAAGACTTCTGAATAAAGAAACTCAGTTTTTTAATCAAGAATGAATAGCAAGAATCAATAGAACAGCTGAGGGTCATAAGACCTTGAACTATGTCCCAGGTTGTTAAGTATTTCTACTTTAAACCTTTAACAGTTATAAGACTATATAGACTCTACTACTCGTACTTAGGGGGATCAGCCCTTGGTACCATACTGTGCACAATATCTCAACGCTAAAGCATAAATAATCCCTTGTAACAGGGTTGATCATCTCAGTTTGACATCAGAGTCCCCACCAAAGGAAGTTTGGTTTGGATAAACTCAATAATAGTTCCAGAATTTAGAACGTTCATCAACTATGGACTAGTCGAATCAATAAGAGTTCTCTAGCCTTACAAGGTTCAACAATAAACTGATAATCAAATTGAATTATGAATCTCGAGAGGTATACAATTGAATAAGTATTGTATAGCTGAAATCATGCTTTAACAGAATTATAATATCTAATATGAAATCTTGAACTTGAATAATTAAGAACAAGGACTTGCTCGATATAGAATATAAGTCTAGGACTTGCTCAACGAATAATTTATAATTTAAGGAACTTGCTTAATAAAATTAAAGTTTTGAGTTTAGAATACTTGCTCAATTTAAAGAGTATAGTTAGAAAACTTCCCTCTTGCACAAGCTATAATTATAACTCACTTCCCTTAATTAATCCTACATATCAATATATTCACAATACCAATTAATTATAAGTTTAATATACTTATCAAATCACAACATCGGTCTTTGAACACGTTATAATACTTCACAAATAACGGGTTTAATTCACATATTTAACTTACAATTTAATCACATAATATAAGTTATTAAACTTTCTAACATCTCATTATTCGCTTAACATGTCTTCATGTTCATTACATTAGGTTTTAAAACACATCTCTAAACTTTGAACACTTAGTAAAATTTTCTGGAAATCTGCAGGTCTGGCGCAGCCGCGCTCCATTTATACCTTGGAACGGCGCGGGCGCGCTCCAAGTGTGCCTTGGAACGACGCGGCCGCCCCACTGCGCAGACTACACTGCTACAGTTCGCGAAGAACACAGAGTAAGGCCAAATAATGCCAAATTAAACTAAACACGATGATTTTACTATTACCCATGAAGTATAAACTTCACAAAAACATCATACAATGTTTCTAGCATGATTTTAACACTTTAGATCACGTAATCACTCAAATTAAAGCACTCAATTTCACTGTTTTTAATATTTTGCAAAGTTTTGAGGAAGAACATGAAATTCAACATTACAGATTCGTTATAACACCGAATCCGTCCGTTTGAATTTCGTTTTGTTCGTTTAAACATGCATAATAATAACCAGCCTTCAATTTCAAGTTAAATAAATAATTAAGGCATGTAAATTTGTACATATAAGCCATATTCAGATGTTCTTCCTTTATAAGTTTCAAAACTCTAATTTAGACATGCTTTCATATATTAATTACTCTAAAACAGATATAAATCACATACAATTGGGTTATGTATGCTAATAAACATCTAACATCAAGTAATAAATAATAAACTCATGAAATTCCTTTTAACAGAAAACTCAGATTGTTTTAATGGAGAAAACATAATGACGTGAAATATAAAACTTAGATAAGGGATTAACTTTGCTTTCTCTATTTGATGATGAAAGAAACTTTCAATTCTACACTTTTCTCTCTTCGCCCACAATTCTCTCTCAATTTCTTCTAACTTTTCTCTTATATAATACTGATATGATATATGTATATGAACACTGAAATAGGATATAAGGAACTAATATCACTACTGCATAAGTCACTTTTTGCAACGCTTTTTTTGCAACGGTCTTATAAAGCGTGACATAAAATGACCCTAATGCAACGGTGTGAAAAAGTGTGGTATTTTTCTACCACTAATGCTACGGTTTAAATTAGTCGTTGCATATTCTAGTAATAGGCAACGGTTTTATAAAAAGTATGGCATAAATATACTCTAAATGCAATGACCTATAAAATATATGGCATAAAATATACAAATGCTATGATTTATAACCGTTGCAAAAAATAACATTTAATAAGTAAATAATTTGATGCTTTTTTCTTTTACTACTTTCCCTAATGTTGTCCCTGCCCAACTCTGCCTCTCTCATTTCACCAGCAGTGTAGAAACAGAAGAAAAATTTCCCTCTTAACCACTTCGTCTGACGGTGACTTCCTCTAACTCCTTATAGATCGACGGCTCAAGATTGTGGCTCAACTCTCTCACTTAGACCTGCTGCACATCTCATTCTCCTCCCTCTCGACTCCCTCTAACCCTATCAATAGTGGCGGCGTAGTAGTGGCGGCAGCGACGGCATAGTGGTGGCCTCTCCTTCAACTTCTCCTCCATTATTGCCCAATTGAAGGTTTTAATTTTCTCCCTTGTTAATTTTTCCTAAAATTTAGGTTTTAATTAGAAATTGAGTTATTTATAACTAATTTAGGTTGCAATTGGAATGATTGTGTTATTTATAACTAATTTTGTGTTATTTATAACTCCATGCCCACCCTTTTCTCTCAACCGATTCCTTTCTTGACTAAGCTACTACCTGGACTTCTTCCTGTTTAGTTTAAGCTGAGCTTCCTTGCTAGTCCAGCGCATCCATTCGAGTATAAGCAAGTGTAAGGTAAACAGATTGTGTTTCCTTCTTTATCGTTTTGATTAGCTTTGTAGGGAGATGTTATAGAATGTTGTGATGTGAATTGTGACTTGCTCGGAGCACATACCAATTCATGCTGATTAAATTAAAATTCAGATATGATGGCTCATAAGGGGCATGAACTAAGTAAATTGTATGTGATAGTTATTTATATAGAAATTTGATTGCATTGTAACTGCTATGTGACTGAATTGAAATAGAGGAGATAGGATGGTTGTGTGGAGTTATAAGGGGGCTAGAATGGGTTTACTATGCAAGCAAATAGCTAAGACATGAGGGTTTTAAAACTTCGCACACAGAATGTTTGATAAAAGTCCCTAATGGGCTGTTTTGCTTGAATGTTGGTTATTTGATAGAAATTAAGCCTGGGCTGGATATATATATATATAATACATGATGATAATTAGAGTATTGGGTATGTCAAGTTAGAACAAAACTCGATTTTAAGTTAAAATGAAAAACTAAAATTTTGTATGTCAAGCTATGTTTACCACTGTTCTGAATTGCTTATAGAATCTGAAATGGAAACGTAATAACCTCTAAATATAGTCTCATACGCTATGTGTAACATGTTAAAAAAAGGGTTATAATCCAGTGGATGAGCTAGAAATAATTGAACCACGAAGTGGGTATAATGAGTGACGGGCTGCTGCTTATCGCAGCAGCAGTAACAGTGGTGCGGTGAGGCTGGGGGCTCTTTTGAACTCTCAGTCGGAAGGGTTAAACTGTCCAAACAAGTTAGCTAATGCTTTTTCTAAATAGGTGAGTATATCACCTATATTGACTCCAATAATTCAGCGTATTAAAGTGATTAAAATGTAAGATGGAAAATTTTAAAATTTGAAAGCAAAGAGGGGAGAGCTGCTGTCATTGGCAGTGGCACTCCATTTTGCCACAGCAGAGGCTGTGATGGTAAGCAATTGGATTCGTGTGGGGTATGTATTCGCTGCAATGTATAGGTGATTTCCATTTATAATTTTCCAAAAGTCCTTAGCAGCTAGATTAGTGAGTTAAAATATGGAATTACTTGAAACAAGGGGGAAGGGGCTGCTGCCTAAGGCAGCAGTGGGCAGCAATAAACTGCTGCTGTAGCAGCGGGTAACAACAGCAGCAGTCACTATGTTGGCATGGGGCTGAGAGCTTTGTTTTAGCTTTTAATCAGTGTACTCATGTGACTATAAATGCCAATAGTTGGTCCCTTCTTATAAGTAAGAGTAATACCTATTTTGGGCTCCAAAATCTAGCAGGAATGGATATAAAAGTATAGGAAACAAAAAGTTATCAACATATGTGTTTAAAAGTAAGGCTGCTGCCCATTGGTAGCAGCAATGGGCAACCAATAGCTGTTATAAAAGTATATATGACATGCCAATTCTTTATAAAGAACTAGGAAATAAAAAACTTTGTAAGGCATGGGACTTGGGGCTGCTGCCCATTGGCAGCAGCAGTTTACTGCTAGTGCTGCTATAGCAGTTGGCATCTATGTGCTTGTATGTAAAAATTTTAGTGCGGTAGCAATCCATAAGATAAAGCTAACATAAATGGGTATCTAATGTTGGAATTGTTAAGCTAAAGTAGGACTGTTAATACTTAATCGGGGCTGTTGGAATCGGATGGGGCTGCAGGGCCAACCTAGGCCACGCCAAGCTTAACCAAGCCCCACGGGGCCAAACAAAGCTAGCTGCCAGCATAGTGGAGTGATAAGGGGTTGCCAAGCTAAACTATGCTAAGGAGCTATTAATACAACAAAGAGGGCTGCTAGACACATTTAGCCGCAAAAAGCTATTTTGGTATTATTAAGGAAATAAGAATGGTTAATGCAATAGAGTGTTGAAATGAAAATATAAATCAAAGGGAAGACTAAAGGTTAATTATACAAGTTGAAAATACCCTCAAAGCATATTATAAGCTATGAAAATACCTTGTATGCTAGAAGTTATTAAAGGAGGCATGAAAGGCTCATGTATTAAGCTACCAATAGGATGTGATTGACAATTGTAATGTGTTGTATATGATGAGCATATCGAACTTTATTAAAGAGAAAATTGGCTATCATAAGAGCATAGATGAGGTATTTGAAAAATGTATATAAGTATCTCAATAGTAGAACTCAAACTAAAGACATGATCAATGTGATTATGTGATATGTGAACATGCAAGCTATGTGATTTGAATATGTGACTAATATGCTTGTAAATGCAAATATAATTGTGTAGGCTTTGTGAGAACAAGTTAACCTGAATTGTGTCAATAGTCTACGAACGATTTACTCTAGTTATAGAGAGAAAAAAAGGTATACATATAAGAATTTATGGTGGTTATATTTTATGAAAGTTTTATGAAAGCTTGATCTTTGTTTAAGAAAGCGTTGCATATTTAGAGATAAAACTGTGGTATTTTATTTTCAAAAGCGTTGCATATTGTGAAAAAAACCGTGGCATTTGCTTCACCAAAAAATCGTTGCATATAGTACCTAAATTGATATGGATTTATCAACCTGTTGCATAAGCTCAAAAAACCGTTGCATATGAGAATATGTTACGGAGACAGATGTGGCGCTTAGGTGACCGTTGCATAAAGGCTAATGCAACGACATAGTAGGGTTTACGCAACGAAATAGCGGTGTTGCATAAAGCCTTCTATGCAGTAGTGTATACATATACGTACATATATAATATTTAACTAATGAGTTAGTGGTTGTCAGTTAATCCATAATGGATTAACTGCTCCAACTCCCTTTAGGGCCCTGTTTGGATGGCTGCTTTATTCCTCCTTTCCAATTATTTTCATTAAAGTATTTACTATATAATTTTAATTGTTACACTCAATTAACTAAATAATCTTATTTAAATTTAATTAAATAAAATATAATAATTCACATTAAATCACATTATCACATAATTAAAATTCTCATTTATTAATTATGTCAATTTATTAAATCTCTAATTAATTATTAAATTAATTAGAATAACGTTATGCTTATTAAATAATTCATTTAATCAAATAAGCTTAATTAAATATATACTTTGAACTATACAAATTCTCCACATAAATTTAATCAATGTAACACACATAATTAAATTAATCTACTGCAAATCCATCAAACAATTATTTAACTCAATAAATAAATCAGCAAAAATATTTATTTAATTCAATAGATATTTAAATAAATTTACAAAATTCTCGTTCGTCACATCTTTCCCCCCTTAAAAGGATTCTGTCCCCAGAATCACGGTTCAATTAAATTCGTCCCGTTACATTCTCCCCCCTTACAAAGATTATATCCCCAGAATCGCTTACACATAAATTACGCAAATAAGTGTGGGTAAGTCTTCATCATACGCTCTTCGAGTTCCCACGTAGCTTCTTCAACGTTGTGGTTCCTCCAGATTACCTTAACAGAAAGTATCACTTTATTTCTGAGAACTTGTTCTTTTCTGTCAACAATTTGAACAGGAACTTCTTTATAGGATAAGTCTTTCTCAAATTACAGGGTTCATATTCAATCACATGTTTGTAATCGGGTTTGTACGGTCGTAAGACTTAAACATGAAAGACGTTGTGGACATGCTCTAGCGTTGGAGGTAAGGCTACCACATACCAGACTTCTCCAATCCTTCGCAGCACCTCAAAGGGTCCAATGAACCTCGGGCTCAATTTTTCCTTCTTGTTGAATCTGATCTTTTCCTTCCATGGAGAGATTTTCAATAAAACAAAGCTACCCGATTCAAATTCAACATTCTTGTGGTGTGGATCGACGTATTTCTTCTGCCTATCCTGAGCAGCTACTAATCTTGTCCAGATCACCTTGACTATTTCTGTTGTCTGTTGTACCAACTCTGGACCTAGCAATTGTCTCTCGCCAACTTCATCCCAGTATAGTGGAGTTCTGTACTTTCTACCGTACAACGCTTTGTAAGGCGGCATGCCAATCCTAGCGTGGTAACTGTTGTTATAACTAAAATCCACGAGCCGTAAGTGATCATCCCAATTTCTCTTGAAATCTATGATGTATGCTCTTAGCATATCTTCCAATGTCTAGATATTTCTTTCACTCTGCCCATCGGTCTGAGGGTGATATGCCGTACTCATTCTCGACTGTGTCCCCATCCATTCTTTTAGTCGCTTCCAAAAGTTTGATGTGAAGTGCGGATCTCGGTCAGAAACTATTGACACCGAAACTTCATGTCTTGAAACAATCTCTCTCACATACAGTTTTGCCAACTGGTCTAAGTTGAATCTGATCTTGATCGGAAGGAAGTGTGCTGATCTCTTCAGTCGATCAACGATAACCCATACTGCGTTGTAGCCTTTCTGAGTTGTCAGAAGGTCAACCACGAAATCCATTATAATATGTTCTCATTTCCATTCTGGGATCTCTAGCGGTTGTAGCAAACCACTAAACCTCTGATGTTCTGCCTTCACTTTCTGACATGTTAGGCACTTGGCAACACAATCGGCAACATCTCGTTTCATATTCGGCCACCAAAAATGTTGTTGGAGATACTGGTACATCTTGGTACTGCTGGGATGAATCGAATACCGCGAGCTATGAGCCTCGCTCAAAATATCCTCCTTAATCTCTAGTACTGGTGGTACCCAAGCTCTGCTTTCGAATCTCAATAGTCCCTCACTGTCCACCTTGAATTTCAGTTCAGTCCCTTCAGATATCTTATTCTTTATCTTCTCACAGCCTTCGTCCTGAAGTTGTGCTTCCTTAACTTTATCCAGCAAAGTTGTACCGGCTTGTATCTAGAATAATTTCTCGTCAATATCCATTGGATATCTCACCTCTAATTTCAATTTCTCGAATGTTGATATTAGCTCCTCCTAGGCAGTTAACAACATCAACTTCTCACGACTGTTTCTACTTAAGGCGTTGGCGACCACATTTGCCTTACCTGGATGGTGTGACTCCCCAAATCTGGGTACTTCAATTTTCACGGGATTTGGTGTTCACTGTAAAAATATCATATATCTATCTACCCATAATAAATGTAAACCATGAAATATATAGAAAAACTCCATCATCTCCCATTAAGGGTTACAACATCAGAATAAAATACATAATTAATCCCATGTTATACTTAACCTTAAATCTCAAATGCGAAAACGTAAACAAATAAGTCTTAATCGTTACACATAAGTCTTAAACAACATTATCAAATAAACAAGAAGTCTTCATCACTTGTTAACTTTGTCCTTGCCTTTGCTAGTGGAAGACTCGTCGGACCTTTCGTTCTTAACTGCCATGTTATTATGCAAGAGTGAGCACGATTTCCTACAAGTATAACAATATAACAATATAATAACATGCAAGTGAATCAAAGACTTCTGAATAAAGAAAACTCGATTTTTGAATCAAGAATGAATAACAAGAATCAGAAAAACTTCTGAGGGTCATAAGACCTTGAACTATGTCCTAGGTTGTCAAGTATTTATACTTTAAACCTTTAACAGTCATAAGACTATATGGACTCTACTTCTTATACTTAGGGGGATCAGCCCTTAGTACCATACTGTGCACAATATCTAAACGCTAAAGCATAAATAATCCCTTTTACAGGGTTGTTCATCTCAGTTTGGCACCAAAGTCCGCACCAAAGGAAGTTTGGTTTTGATAAGCTAGCTAATAGTTCTAGAATTTAGAACGTTCATCAACTATGGACTAGTCGAATCAATAAGGGTTCGCTAGTATGACAAGATTCAACAATAAACGATATTCAATTTGAATGATAAATCTCAAGAGTATACAATTGAATAAATATTGTATAATTGAAGTAATACTTCAAAAGAATCATAATATCTCATAAGAAATCTTGAACTTCAATAATTAAGAACAAGAACTTGCTCGATATAAAAATAAGATTTAGAAAACTGGCTTAACAATAATAATAAGTTAGGGATAGAACACTTGCGTAATGGTAAACGAGTTAGGGTAAGGAAACTTGCCTCATGTACAAGCTACAAATTACAACTATAATTCACTTCCTCATCAGGTGTGACGCCCCCAAAATAGGTTCAATACTCACCCCATTCTGAGTTGCCAAATACATGGTACAGAATTCAAATATAATTTTTTATAACATACGGCCGTGTAAAATACGACCACACAAACTATGAGCTTCAATACAAATCGTATATAATACGAAATATAAACACTCAAATTCATTCCTTATTCATTACAATTATTGTCCCACTATTTTATAGAATCGTGAGGACTTCTACAGATCTAACTCTTATCATCACACTGTTTCCCGACTAGTCCCCGTGATATTCTCATTTTCTGAATAGAACAATGGAAGAAAAGGGTGAGCTCAACTAGCCCATTAAAGAATATTATGACTAAGATAATCGAAAATAAATTATCGTTAGTCTTCAACAAATCAGATAAAATATTATGGACAACAAGTTTTAGATCAACAACTGCAGCGGAAATAACAATTCATTAGAAGAGTTAAGTTGAGAATGATGTCTACTATCTTCTATGATTTAAAAGTCCATCATCAATATTTTATCCCTGTAACATCAATCAATATATATCTCCAATCAAATATTCATCTTTGCACTACGGGCCAAAGATATTCATTTGTATAACAAGTGGTCATGTTCATCTCAACACTTATTCATCTTTGCACTACGGGCCAAAGATATTCATCAGGTAATCAACTTTGCACTACAGGTCAAAGATATTCATCAAATAATCATTCATCTTTGCAATACATGCCAAAGATATTCGTTTGTATCACCATTTAAGACAGGATGATGAAAAATAATATAAATAACGAATCTATGAGATAAAGGACAAAAATTAGGGATTCGTAAATTAGTTTATCTAAGTTCAAAAATACTCCCTAATAATCAATTGTAGAGCAAAATTCAAGAACGAAGTTCAAAACTTGGATCCAATCAAAGATAATTTGGATAAAAAAATATTTTTTTTGCCGTGAATAGTAACTCATGAATAGTAATTGGTGAATAGTAACTCATCATAAAAAGATGAAAATTTTATAAAAAGTTCAGACCAATATTTCAGTGACATGATATTAGATGAAGCGCAAAACTCAAAAAATTTCTGATCATTTCAGGAATTATAGAAGCAATACTTACCGTAATAAGTTTAAATTTAGGAATATAAAATAAAATATTATCACTTTCATAATATGGAATATGAAAGAAAATAATATTCATTATGAATATTGAAAGGAAATAACATCATTTACGAGAAAAATAACATCATTTACGTTAGTAAAATATTATATCTGACTTAAATATCAGATATAATGCTGAAAAAATCTTACACCGTAATCTATAATCAAACTATCTTATACTCACAAAAAATACGCTCGATATTATAGAGAAAATTTTCTGATTCTGGTTTGATTTTCATTTCTAACTAAGCACCCTATTTATAGGAAAGTGCCAGCACATCAGGATTGACAAACCTGTCACCAGTAACTTTTATCCTTTGAAATTGTACGCACACCACACTTGAAATTCAACATTTTATTTCATAAAAGACAAGAGTGGGGCCCACCCATATTTTTAATAAACATTTATTTTAGAAACTTCAATAATTCATAATAAATAGCCATTTTATCAGAAAAATACGAACCTTATGTCCATTCCATATGAAATTTAATTCTCTATAACTTTGTAGAAGAAAGTTTTTCCAAATTCTGAACAATCCACACCTCCATTCCGACAAAATACATATACTGATAAAAACAACAATCAACACTAATTCCTTCATTTATATCCACATTAAATAAATACTTCCTTATCATATTTGTCAATAATTAATTATTCCCAAATAATATTATAGAATTTTTTCTTACTGGCACGCAATTAGATTAACTAAGCTCTTTTCTAGACAGAACTTTCTAGACATTGCCAATAATGATGTCTAATAATATTATTCAAATAACATGAATTATTGATTTGATAATTTGAAATACTATGCAGTGGTTACTGTGACAATTATTGAATCAATAATATAAAATATCCACGGTAGCAATTATTGAATTCATAATATAAAATATTAAACAGTAATTACTGTAACAATAATTGAATAAGTGTCTTTTTACGTAAGAATCAAAAATTCGAAACATTGTGCAATACTGTGTGCTACTGTGCAACAACGCGTATTACTGTATTTTTTTCACCGGGTATTTCAACAGTTTAACGGTAACAGTTTTGCCGTTATTTTATAAAAAGGTTATTTCTATCGCTTTCTATATCCAACAGTTATTGTGTTGTGGGGCCCACAAATGTGAATGTGTGAACTTTAAATTAGTGCCTCATGAATAAGTAGTGAACAATTGTTGATTGATAATGATTGTAATGAATTTATTGAATAGTAGAGATAAGATAATGATATAATACCCATTTGAATTATATCCGGTATTAACAAAATGTACATGAATTATATATGTGCAAATTATAATTACCACATTGAAATAGTATTTATTTGAATTACATTGTGGCATTGAAATTATAACCTATATATATTATACGTAAATGTTTATAGCCCTTGGTCAATAGTAACTCGTCATGAAAAGATGAAAATTTCATAAAAAGTTCATACCAATATTCCAGTTAAATGATATTAGATGAAGCGCAAAACTCAAAGAATTTATGATCATTTCAGGAATTATAGAAACAATACTTACCGTAGTAAGTTTAAATTTAGGAATATGAAATGAAATATTATCACTTTCATAATATGGAATATAAAAGAAAATAATATTCATTATGAATATTGAAAGGAAATAACATCATTTACAAGAAAAATAACATCCTTTACCTTAGTAAAATACTAGATCTGACTTGAATATCGGATATAATATTGAGAAAATCTTTCACCGTAATCCACACTTAAACTATCCTTATACTCACAAGAAATACGCTCGATATTATAGAGCAAAAATGTTCTGATTCTGATGTGATTTTCATTTCTAACTAAGCAACCTATTTATAGGAAAGGGCCAGCACACCAGGATTGACAAACCTGTCACCTGTGGCTTTTACCTTTTGAAATTGTACGCACACCACACTTGAAATTCAACATTTTATTCCACAAAAGACAAGAGTGGGGCCCACCCATGTTTTAAATAAATATTTATTTTCAAAACTTCAATAATTCATATTAAATAGCCCTTTTATCAGAAAAATACGAGCCTTTTATCCATTTCATATGAAATTTAATTCTCTATAACTTTGTAGAAGAAAATTTTTCCAAATTCCGAACGAAAAATAACTCAAATTTACATACTGATGATTTTTTCCACACCTCCATTCCGACAAAATACATATACTGATAAAAATAACTATTAGCATTAATTCCTTCATTTATATCCACATTAAATAAATACTTACTTATCATATTTGTCAATAATTCATTATTCTCAAATAATATTATAGAATTACAATATTGACAACTAGGTCGTTCCCAAGAAAGAGGAGGTTTTTCAATAAGGATTTCTCCTTACTGATGCGCAATTAGATTAACTAACCTCTTTCCTAGACAGAACTACCTAGACATTGCCAATAATACTGTCTAATACTATTATTCAAATAACATGAATTATTGATTTGATAATGTAAAATACTGTGCAGTGGTTACTGTGACAATTATTGAATCAATAATATAAAATATCTACGGTAGCAATTATTGAATCCATAATATAAAATATTGAACAGTAATTACTGTAACAATAATTGAGTAAGTGCATTCTTACGTAAGAATCAATAATTCAAAATACTATGCAATACCGTGTGCTACTGTGCAACACGCGTATTATTGTATTTTTATCACCGGGTATTTCAACAGTTTAATGGTAATAGTTTTACCGTTAGTTTATAAAAAGGTTATTTGTGTCGCTTTCTATATCCGACAGTTATTTCGTTGTGGGGCCCACAAATGACTGCGATGTATTACGAATATTCCCCGACAACAAGAATATTCCATTACCAAACGAATATTCTCCGACAACAATGAATATTTTATTACAACTTGCTAACTTTGAAAAATTTGCACATATCTCCCATAACTTATCACATTTATTAAATTAACACCTTACTATCAAAATAATATATAAAGAAAATTAAATCGTTATTCATAAAATTTGAGGTCTTACATCAGGTTCATTAAGTTAGGTTACTCATCATGTTATGGCTTAAAAACACACAAATGGGCAAAATTTAACTTTTTCTCTGCACCATGCCCGCTGGGGCGGGTGTTATACCCGCTGGGGCAGGCCACCTGCTACATAGTACCCACTGGGGCGGGTGGCTCCGGCCAGTTCAGCCTCAGTTTACGATTTTTGACAGTTAAGGCCAAATAAATACAAATTAAACTAATACAGTGATTCCTATGAAGTGTAAACTTCATATGAACATCAAGTAATGATTCTAACATGTTTTTAACCCTCTATATCACGTAATTACTCAAATCAAATCACATAATTTCACTGTTCTTGGTATTTTGAAAGTTTTTTGAAGAAAAACATGAAATCCAACGTCACGGATTCTTTATATGTAAGGATCGAGAATTTCACATGATCATATGTGTAAATTTTTTTGAATAATTTTTTTTTAGGAAGAGTAATGTAAGTTATGTAAGAAATTAACATAGCTTGAATGTTAACCTTGAATGGTAAAATAAAAAGATTTATAATCTTTAAGTAATTAATTAGCGATATA
The DNA here is from genome assembly GCA_020205555.1 of Panax stipuleanatus. Lineage (NCBI taxonomy): Eukaryota > Viridiplantae > Streptophyta > Magnoliopsida > Apiales > Araliaceae > Panax > Panax stipuleanatus. Next base: position 73,537,514 of record CM035126.1, read on the forward strand.
CATTATGTGAAGTGATTATATGATTATGTGAATATTTAAATATAACAAGAATTTATCAACAATGATAAATATATTGTGGATTTTGTTTACGACTAAATAAATATATATTATTTAGTTTGTATATGTTTATTTAGCATACAAAGAGAGTTAGGCATAAAGTTATGTAATCTAATACATATATTAGGTATGATAATTAAATAACCTAATGGGTTACAATATAAGAGAATGATAGTATTTGAAAATATATATACTAACCCTAAGAGATTTATTTTATACATCTTAAATAATTAATTTTATAACTTAAGTAAAGTAAGTCTAACTGGGTTATGAAATTAAAGATATTTGAGTAAGTAATTAGCTTGCTAAGGTGTGGAATGGAAACCCTAACTAAATGATTAGGGTAAGATAAAAAAATTAAAATTGTGGGACTAAGTTAATTTTATGGCCCAAGGAATTAAATAACAAGCCCAATTATTTTATTAAGCATTAGACTTGTAGCTAATTGATTTAATATCAATTAAGTTGTTAAGCTAGCCCAATATTATATGAAAAGGGCAAGTATACTAGTGACCCAATTAATTAGAGATGGAGGCCCAAGTGTAGTTTAATTAGTAGCCAAAAAAAAATTAATTTGCAAGCCCAACATATTAAATGAGTAGCCCAATCTTTTTGCTAGTGGAAGAGGGACTTGTTGGACATTTAATAAACCTAATAAGGAATTCAAAGAAAACAAATTAGGACAAAAGAAGGCCACATGACCGGCCACAAGAGAAGGAAGAGAAAGAGGAATGGATGTGATCATTGAATTTATCTACTCCTACCTAACCTTATCAACTCTTCCCTTATGTGTCATTTGTTTATTCAACCAACCATTTTGTACAAGCTTGCAAGCAACCCTCTAGTAAATAAGAGAGAGAAAGAGCAAGAGATCTTGGAGATTTTTTATAGATATACATGTTATATCTATAGCTAATTACTAACCTATACAAAATTATTTCACTTATCTTCTTTTTTATTTTATTTCTCTCATTTTTATTAGCTAAACACAAGAAACCAAGAAAGAGGGAGAGGGTGCTTCGGCCATAGAGAGAGAAGAAAGGGAAAGAATTTTTTCTTTATGTGTTCTTAGTTTCATAATCAAAACTTAGGAAGAAGAAGGAAGAACAAACTAAGATATAAAAGGTTTCTATGTAATATAGTTTAATTTCTTTTCGTTTGTTTTGAATTTTGAAATTATGATCTTGAGATCTAAAACTTTAGATCTACATGCTTATAAGTCTATTATGTTTAGATCTATCACTTTTGAGTGTCAAAAGTTAGATCTAAAGTAAGAAAATGAAAACTAAAAACCCTTGTTCGTATTTCTTAGCATTGATTATGTTTTGTTTGGGTTTTGGTGAAGTTTTAATGAAATAGATGATGGGTCATGGTAGATCCTTGATCTTAAGGAGTACTAGTATGTATTATGTTGGTTTATGATGTTTTATGTGTGATTAATATGAGAGATCAAGAAAGTTTTCTTAGAAATCACAAAGGTTAAGAAATCAGATTTTTGAGAAAACGATACATGATATTAAAACAAGCATATCTCTCAATATATTTTGAATTTTTGAGTGTGGTAAATTTCTGGACTTAGATCTATAAGTCTTCTAACTTTTTCAAGTAGAATCACTGAAAAAGGAGTTGTAGATTTTTGTGTGGACTGATTTTAGCAAAGTAGGAAAAATCTGAAAAATAACAAAAGTAGGCTGTCCAGATTTTTGAAGGGAAGTTTCGTCCACTTAAATTATGTAATAAATTCTGGCTTTTTCGGATATGAAAATATATGTTATAAAGTAGCTTGTGTCCAAAAATGAGCTCATTCCGAATTAAAATGAGCAAGTTATGACTATTTCAATATTTGGATTTTTCTGACAAAAAATGCTATAACCGGAGTTGTATAACTCCGATGGCCACGAAATTTAAATCGGAGACTCACGTTAACATGTGTAAGATCCCGCCAAGAGTTGAGAATTTATGGAGTTAAGCGTGAGGTAGCTATTTTCTTAAAGAATTAACTGGAAATGGATTTTTGGAAAATACTTAAGGAAGTTAAAAAATTTCTAAAAAATTATTTTTGTATATGAAATACATGTATTTATGTGTGGACAAAAGATAAAAATAATAATAACATGATTTGGTTAAAAAGGGGGAATCCAGTTTGCTGGATTGCAATCTAGTTTGTTGGATTGGCCATCAAGTTGCTGGATTTGAGGTTAGTTGAATCCAGGTTTGCTGGATTGGATGTCAGTTTGAATCCAAGTTACTGGATTAGGTATTCGGCTTTACTTAATTGTAAAGGACTTATAAAATGAAAGACTAAGTGTTAATTCACAAATTGTATGATATAGTAGTGTTAAGTTTAAGGTAGTATAGTTGTACTCTTTAATGATTGATTATGTGATTACATGCGATGAGTAAGATATGTGATGCGAATTAATAGATCGATCTTATTAATGATAGGTCTTACAAAAGAAGTTAACTTAAATTGAGTAGCAGTAGTCAGCGAATCAGGCAAGTTTCCTTAACTCAATCTCGAGTTATTACTTTTCAAATATAGTGGTGGTTAATTATTGCTGATTATACCACGTCTGAGAATTATTGTTGATTATTCGCAGTTAGTGCTTGTTTATTAATTCAAATTGAATTATTAATTTTGAGAATATGCTTGGGGAATAACTGTTGTTGGTTATTCACATCCGTAGAAGTTATTATTAATTGCAAATAGTACAGTTAATTTCTGTCTATTATTGAATTATTTTGAGATATGTCGTAGTTAATTATTTTGGCTAGACGAACATTTGTTGAAACTTGATAGATTCGAGAAGAGAACTCATATTGACAGGCCAATGCTAATTATTCCTGCTAGATGGAGAAAGCGATTAGATATTGAAATCATTGTATTTCGTTGTTGTGATTCTAATTCTGGTTATAAGACTGAGAAGAACAATTTTTTTATATAAAAAGGGACTTTGTGGTCATATATTCGGCCGTTGCGCGTATGTAAGTATTATGCATAATATAGGGTATAATGAAGCTGATCACTTTATATACTTGCGGAGGGGTATGATTTAATCTTTATGGTTATCTGATACACCTGGGTACTTCAAAGTAAAACCTTTGATAGTTACTCGAGAAGTTCAAGATCCTGTGGGGTCGCTCAGTATAAAAAAATCTGGATAATATTCCACTTTGTTATTGCGTAGAATTGATTCTTTTTATTAAATTGAGAAATTTTGAAAGCGTTTTACTCTTTCACTATCGAATTATTGTTTTGCATAAAATGCGAGAAAGTCTTGTTATTGATTAACGCTTTATTCATCTAATTCAAAGTCCTTTGAACTTTGGGGATATTCTATCGAATTGATAGTCTTATATTCTTGATTTTTATACTTTATTGTATGATTTAACTTGCAGAGCAAATTTGTTGCTTACCCTTGCTTAAATACAATATTTCAGCTAGGAACGAGGTAGCCGGAGGGGCAGAGAAAGACAAAGGCAAATGTGTATTGCTGGAGTAGTTATAATGAACATATTTATTATGTTGTTTTGTATAACCCTTTTAGTATATCTAAGGATATATTTGTTATGTTAAGGTTAGAAAACCTGGGACAATGTATTATAAATATCAGTTAACGATATGTATATTTCTATTCAGAAATAAATGGGTAGTTAGATGATATTTAAATGTTGGATCGTGACCACCAAACTCGGGGGTCAGGTAACTCGGATTTGGGGGCATCACATTATAACTCTGAATCCATTCGTTCAAAGTTTGTTTTGTTCGTTTAAACATGTATAATCATATTCAATCATTAATTTAAAGTTAAACAAAGAATTTAAAGCATTTATTTTGTATATAAAGGTCATATATACAACTTTCATACTCTGTAGTTCATGAAACTCCAATTAAAGCATGCTTACATGACATTGATTGTTTTAAAACATGAATACATGATATGAAATATATTACGAATATATACTGAAATACATATCAGCATATATACAATAATTCATCCATACTTTAATTATAGAGAAATTTAAAAATAGTTTTCATAGAGAAGGTATAAAAACACGAACTTAGAATTTCAGACAAGGGATTACACTTTGCTTCTTGATTTAAATTGATAGAATCTCTCTTTGTTTTCTCCAACCTTTAATCTCTTCAAACCCTCTCTCTAAATTCTCTCCGAGTATTTTCTCTCTAACTAATGAATGATATAAAATAAAAAATTATGTATATATGATATATGTATAATGTGTATATAACATTACGTATGTATTATAACTGACAAGATAGTAGGTCAATCCATAATGGTTAACAGGTCCAACTCCCCTTAGGGCCTTGTTTGGCTAGCTCTTAATAACTCCCTCCAATTAATTTAATTAACTTCTTATCATATAGTTTAATAATGTCACACCTTTATTAATCAAATAATTTTATTTAAATTAATTAAATAAAATAGAAAAATTCACATTAAATCACATAATCACATAATTACAATTCTTATTTATTAATTATGTCAAATCATTAAATTTCTAATTAATTATTAAATTAATTAGAATAACATTATGCTTATTAAATAATTTATTTAATCAAATAAGCTCAATTAAATACTTGCTTTGAATTCAAAATTATTACACATTAATTTAACTAATGTAACACATAATTAAATTAATCTACCACAATTCCATCAAATAATTATTTGACTCAATAAATAAATCATCGAAAATATTTATTTAATTTAATAAATATTTAAATTAAATTACAAAATTCTCGTTCGTCACATCTTTCCCCCCTTAAAAGGATTTTGTCCCTAAAATCACGGTTCTATTAAATTCATCCCGTTACATTCTCCCCCCTTTACAAAGATTCTGTCCCCACAATCGATTACACATAAATTAAGCAAATAAATGTGGGTAAGTCTTCATCATGTGTTCTTCGAGTTTCCATGTAGCTTCTTCAGCGTTGTGGTTCCTCCAAATTACCTTAACAGAAGGTATAACTTTATTTTTAAGAACTTGCTTTTTCATGTCAACAATCTTAACAGGAACTTCTTCGTAAGATAAGTCTTTCTCAAATTGCAGGGGTTCATATTCAATAACATGTTTGTAATCGGGTTTGTAGGGTCGTAAGACTAATACATGGAAGACGTTGTGGACATGCTTTAGCGCTGGAGGTAAGGCTACCTCATATGTAACTTCTCCAATCCTTCGCAGCACCTCAAAGGATCCAATGAACCTCGGGCTCAATTTTCTCTTTTTACCGAATCTGATCTTTCCCTTATAGGGAGAGACTTTCAAAAATACAAAGTTACCCGATTCAAACTCAACATTCTTACGGTGTGGATCGGCGTATTTCTTCTGCCTATCCTGAGCAGCTACTAATCGTTTCCGGATCACTTTGACTACCTCTGCTGTCTGCTGTACCAGTTCTGGTCCAAGTAATTGTCTCTCGCCAACTTCATCTCAATATAGTGGAGTTCTACACTTTCTGTCGTACAACGCTTTGTAAGGCGGTATGTCAATACTAGCGTGGTAACTGTTGTTGTAACTGAATTCAATGAGCGGTAAGTGATCATCCCAATTTCCTTTGAAATACATGATGCACGCTCTCAACATATTCTCCAATGTTTGAATCGTTCTTTCGCTCTTCCCATCGGTCTGTGGGTGATATATCGTACTCATTCTCAACTGTGTTCCCATGTATTCTTGTAATAGCTTCCAGAAATTCGATGTGAAGCTTGGATCTCGATCGGAAAGAATCGACACTAGAACTCCATGCCTTGAAATAATCTCTCTCACATACAGTTTTGCCAACTGGTCTAGGTTGAATCCGATTCTGATCGGAAGGAAGCGTGCTGATTTCGTCAGTCGATCAACGTTAACCCATACTGCGTCGTAGCCTTTCTAAGTTGGCAGAAGGTCAACCACGAAATCCATTGTAATATGTTCCCATTTCCATTATGGGATCTCTAGAGGTTGTAGCAAACCACTCGACCTCTGATGTTCTGCTTTCACTTTCTGACATGTCAGACACTTGGTAAATCGATCACAAACTCAACCTCTCTATCTGGCGGTAGTCCTAGAAAATCATCTGAAAATACATCCACGAAGTCCCACACGACTGGTATCTCTAGCTTCGGACTCTCTTTACGACTATCGACTATGTAGGCTAAATATCCTACACAGCCTTGCCTCAATAATTTCCTAGCTTGCATCATCATCGGATAACTCGCTTGTTTAGGCGACTTGCTGCCATAAAACACAACCTTTGATGGAGTCATAAGGTTAATACATTTCCTCTGACAATCAATTATCGCTCCATAGTTGAATAGCCAATCCATTCTCAGAATAACGTCGAATTCCCCACGTCTAATCTGGATAAGATCTACGTTCATAACGTTACCCTTAATATCCACCCTACAGTTCTTGTGTACATACTTTACAGGGATCACTTCTTTATTCGTAATTTCTATGTTCATAGGGTATTCTAACTTGTCCTTAGGCAATCCTAAGTTCTTAGCAAAATCATCGAATATGAATGAGCAAGTAGTACCAGAATCAAATAATACATATGCATTAACTTTATTGATTGGAATGATACCTGACACCACATCGCGAGACTGCACAACATCCTGCACTGTCATGTTGAATGTCTTGGCGGTTGGTTGGTTAGTTGCGGTTGGTCCTGTGATAGTTAGAGCATTTCCACCGCTGCCTCCTCTGTTCCCTTCTGATCCTGCCCCTCCAGATACTTTCTTGGGACAGTCCCTAGCCAAGTGGTCCTTCAACCCACATGTGAAGCAGGTGCCCTTCTTAGGGTTGCTATATGGTCTTCCTGACCACAAATATAGCAAACTCATTTAACCCTTCATACAGACCCCCAGGTGGTTTTTCTCGCAGTTCGAGCACGCTTCAACCTTTTTCTTCTGGTTTCCCTGCTGATTCCCGATTGGTGTGTTGTCATTCCACCTCCTCTTCTGATTGTTGCTTCCTCCCGCGTTGCTACCACTAGCCTTAACACTTTCTCCTTCACTCTTCTTCTTCTTCTGATCTTGGTTGTATTTGATCACCGCATCGCTTCCACCTTCAGCGAGGATGGCCTTCTCCAATACACCAGCAAAGGTGTTCAGCTGGAACATCGACACCTTGCTATACAACCAGGGCTTCAGTCCATGTTCAAATCTCCTAGCCTTTCTCTCGTCAGTGTGCACTTGGTACGTGGCAAACCTAGCCAACTCATTGAATTTCACCGCATAGTCTGGTACAGACATGTTACCTTGCTTAAGCTCCAGAAACTGTACCTCTATCTGGTTCTTTGAGCTTGTCGGGAAGTACATCTCGAAAAACATTTCTTTGAACCATTCTTAGGTTATAACGCCTTCTCATCCTTGGACTTTATTTGCCTGCCACCAATAACTGGCTTCTTACTTCAACGTAAATGTAGCGTAAGCGGTCTTCTGGTCCTCACCGACTTTAGCAACGTCAAAAACTTTTTTCATTTCCATGACCCATGTCTGAGCTTCTATCGGGCTCTGGATCCTTTGAATTCTAGCGGTCCCAACACCTTGAAGTCCTTGAACGTCGTATTCGGTGGAGCTTGCGACTGGTTGTTCATTGCTCCAGTAAACAAATTCACCAACTGTTGAACGGGGTTCGCGTTAACATTGGCGTCATCGTTATTAGTCGACCCTTCTTGGGCTGGTTGACGGTTAGGGCGTCTTCTCGGCAGCATATTTCTGTTAAGATATACGCTTATTAGATCTTTATTCATTCTTTAAATATTTAAGACTTAGCTTAAACATTTTAAAATAATCACTTAGCACATATCATCTAAAATAAACTCTAATATTTTATTCAATCAAAAGTTTTTAATATAAGAAAGATAGCATCACTACTATTTACATCAACTATCCCGAGATAAAGAATCTTTAGGGTTTAAATCATCAAAATATTCCTTTGTTTATAACCACATCGGAATTTACATTATTAACTACTCAAAGAAGTATTCACACAATCAAACTGTTCATATCACTGAATACTAAGGCGTCGAACAACTTTACTGCATTCTTTCTCCATAATGCGGAACATCGTCCTGCGATCTAGCATATACCAAGGTAGATCCTCGAACTAAACTGGATAGCTCATAACCCGATCCTGGGTCTTATCAATTGCATTTTGAAACGTGTAGTTCGTCTCCTCGATCTTGGCCTTCTTTTCCCAACTGTTCTCTTCAGCAATCTCTGCACGTCGTGAAGCTCTCATCCAAGCATCCTCTGCTATGGCAAGCTTCGCTGATTCCTCTTTCAAATCATTCTTTAGCTTTTCTATCTCAGCTGACTTTTCTTCACCTTGGCCCTTCTTATGGACCAACTCCCACTCTACGTCTCCAAGACGTGTTTAAAGAGTCTCAACCTCACCATCCTTCAGCTCGATGGTAGTCTGCTGAGTAACGGTCTGCTCCTTCAGCTCATGAATAGTATCTCGTAACTCTATGTTATGGTCATACAGCTCACCGTACATCTCAGCACTGATACAGTTCGGTGGGAACTCTTCAGGGTCTTCATCCTCCTCTTCGCTGCCTCAGCCTGAATCTCAACCTCCTCCTCCTCTGAGTCAAATACCGGCTCATGCTCCTGACCAACGACTGTGATCAAAGGAGATGGCTCTCGTCGAATCAACTGCTCCCAGACAGTGTGAACGTCTCGGGGCTCCCCCTCAATAGCCACTCGGGGTACAACCTCCCTAGGCTGACTGGATTCTCTAACATCCGACATCCTGACAAATAAAATTTTAAGTCTTAGTTATCACGTGATGCTAATCGTTACTCGCGAGTACATAAGTATATACACATAGCACAAAAGGTAAGTTATTATCTTTCTTAGAACTCGATAAGAGTTTATCATTACTATGTTATCGATCTCTTAAAAGGCTACTACCCTAAGGGTTTCCCCCACCTAAGGTTCATAACTTACAGCTTTGATACCAACTTGTGACACCCCCAAATTTGAGTACTTCAATTTTCACAGGATTTGGTGTTCACTGTACAAATATCATATATCTATCTACCCATAATAAATGCAAACCATGAAATAGATAGAAAAACTCCATCATCTCCATTTAAGGGTTACAACATTAGAATAAAATACATAATTAATCCCAGGTTATACTTAACCTTAAATCTCAAATGCGGAAACGTAAACAAATAAGTCTTAATCATTACACATAAGTCTTAAACAAAATTATCAAATAAACAACGAGTCTTCATCACTTGTTAACTTTGCCCTTGCCTTTGCTAGTGGAAGGCTCGTCGGACCTTTCGTTCTTAACTTCAATGTTATTATGCAAGAGTGAGCACGATTGCTCACAAGTATTACAATATAACAATATAATAACATGCGAGTGAATCAAAGACTTCTGAATAAAGAAAACTCGGCTTTTAAATTAAGAATGAATAACAAGAATCAAAACAACTTCTGAGGGTCATAAGACCTTGAACTATGTTCTAGGTTGTCAAGTATTTATACTTTAAACCTTTAACAGTCTTAAGACTATATGGACTCCACTTCTCGTACATAGGAGGATCAGCCCTTAGTACCATACTGTGCACAATATCTCAACGCTAAAGCGTAAATAATCCCCTTTACAGGGTTTTTCATCTCAGTTTGACATCAGAGTTCGCACCAAAGAAAGTTTGGTTTGGATAAGCTCGCTAATAGTTATAAAATTTAGAACGTTCATCAACTATGGACTAGTCGAATCAATAAGGGTTTGCTAGTCTTATAAGATTCAACAATAAATGATATTCAATTTGAATGATAAATCTCAAGAGTATACAATTGAATAAGTATTGTATAACTGAGGTAATACTTCAAAAGAATCATAACATCTCATATGAAATCTTGAACTTGAATAATTAAGAACAAGAACTTGCTCGATATAAAAGTAAGGTATAGAAAATTAGCTTAACAATAATAATAATTTAGGAATAGAACACTTGAGTAATTGTAAACGAGTTAGGGTAAGTGTTGGCTGATTTATCGGTCAATATATTCGCGCAAGTATACGCGGCCAGCAAGTAATAAAGAGTAAGTAAAGATCATTCCCACAGAGAATTAACAGATAAAAGGTCACCAAACCACTAGCACATAATCGCCTCAGTCTTATTTAAACGAGCAATAAAGAGTTGGAATTAAAACTAAGTTAACTAGGCAAGGAATTAAAACATGCAATAAATAATCCTAAGGTAGAATCAGATAATGAAGATAAGAGATCCCAATTTCCCCTAATGATTCGTCTAAGTCGACATACTTCCAATTAGGTCAAATTGATCATTACAGGTTGTAAGCCGAGAACACGAAAGTGAGAGAAGGCCATCTTTCGATGCACCTAATCCATATCACATGCAATCCACAGATGATAGAACGCACGTGAACACCCACATTATCTAAACCACTATATGTCTATGTGATTTACAAATAATTAGAGTTTAAGGTCAAGTTCTCTATTGACTACGAGCGGCGCTTCGGTATATGCCTATCCTAAGCACAAATCATACGTCCAACGTCATGTAAACGTACAATCGCCCGCCACTACGATTAGATCTAAACCTACACTTCGTCTTTCAAGTCCACATAGGTTATCACAGTAATTGGTCATGACTCAATTAAGCAATGAAAGCATAAATCGCAGTAGACAATCACATAGCAATCAATAAGAACCAACATGGAAGAGAAATCAACATAGACTACTCATTAGATTCCATTGGAACCTCAAAATAAGGTCTAAGTCATAAATTACTCAAACATATCATCCACAAGTTGAATATACATCATAAGATTGCAAATAGGAAGCAAAGAGATTCAAAAGATAGAAAATAGCAAATCTAAATGCTCAAGCTCCTTGTTGAATCTCCAATGGAATCCACTTGCTTCAATCTTCAAACCTAATCTAACCCTAGAAACTAACTAACTAAACTAAACCCTAATCTAGACTTAATCTACTCCTAATCTATACAAGAAATGTAAAGGAAATGGAAGAATAAGCTAGGGCTAGGGCTTAAGGCCAATATATGATGGTTTTTCTGGCCACAAATGAGCCCCCTTATATCCCAATCAAAAGCCAAGTCCCGTTCAATTGAAAAGTCAAGTCTGGCACAGCTGGGGACTGGCGCGGCCGTGCCCAAAAATGCCCTAAAATCCGCGCGCCCATGCCAAGGATTTTCTGCTGCAGAGTCCTCTGGTAAAATGGCCATAACTTTTGATTCGGGAGGAGTTACGAGGCCTGCCACCTGTCAAATCGAAGCTATCGAAGAGCTCTACAACTTTTATTCTTTGAGCATTGAGAAATAATGGATGGATGAAGGTTGAAATTGAGCTCTAAGTGACAGCTGTGCATGAAAACTCAAAACCATGAAGTTTAACGTTCGTTGGTATACGGGGCATAACTCTCGCCTCCGAACTCCGATTGGGATGATTCAAGATGTTCTGAAAAGCTTATAAGATGCTCTACAATATGACCCAAACTCCAATCCAAAACATGAAATGAACATAAACCCCCCAAACGATGTCCGGATTGCATTTTCTTCCCATTTTTGCTTCACATGCCTTTCTTGCTCCTTTTGGCCTCTAGACTCGTGGCATCACCTTCATTGCTTCCTCACCCATTCTATCTTCATGCTTTAAGCCCATTTTAGTGCTTTGCCCCATTTAAGCATTCTTTTGCCCTTTTAAGCTCAATTTGCATCCGGAGAGTTTCTAAACCTGAAAATCACAAAACAAAGCAAAAATACATAAAACGCACAACGATACTTGAGTTTAAGCAATAGAATGAGTTGGTTACTATCCGAATAAGTGGTCATCAAAGCCACTTATCAGTAAGGAAACTTACCTCATGCACAAGCTATAAATTACAACTATAATTCACTTCCTCAACGTCCTACACATTACATTATGTATATGACATTGATTAGTTTTCATAACTACTATGTTTAACTGTTAAACTATTCACTTAAGTTCAACTTACAACTTGGTTTATAACATTAACTTGTTAACAAACTACATAACATGAGTATAAACTCATAACATGCATACCATACAAGCGTAAGCTCTTAGACAATCATAATCAAGTTTTACAATCACAATATTCAAGTTCACACTTAGTTTGTTAACATGAAACTTCACATTATATCATACATGTCAACAATTTAGTTTGTTAATGTGAGCTTCAAATTATATAATGTGTTAACAACATTTTGTAGCATAGTATTACATGTTCATCAAGTCATCAGGTTCATTAAGTTAGGTTACTCATCATGTTATGGCTTAAAAACACACAAACGGGAAAAATCCAACTTTTTCTCTGCACCACACCTGCTAGGGCGGGTGTTATGCTCGCTGGGGCTGGCCACCTGTTGCATAGTACCCGCTGGGGCGGGTCTGGACCCCCGCTGGGCGGGTGGCTCCGGCCAGTTCAGCCCCAGTTCGCGATTTTTGACAGTTAAGGCCAAATAAATACAAATTAAACTAGTATAGTGATTCTTATGAAGTGTAAACTTCATATGAACATCAAGTAATGATTCTAACATATTTTTAGCCCTCTATATCACGTAATTACTCAAATCAAATCACATAATTTCACTGTTCTTGGTATTTTGAAAGTTTTTTGAAGAAAAAATAAAATCCAACGTGACAGATTCGTTATAACTCCGAATCCATCTGTTCAAAGTTCGTTTTGTTCGTTTAAACATGTATAATCATATTCAATCATCAATTTAAAGTTAAACAAACGATTTAAAGCATTTAATTAGTACGTAAGGTGTGACACCCCCAAATCCGGGTACTTCAATTTTCACGGAATTTGGTGTTCATTGTAAAAATATCATTTATCTATTTACCCATAATAAATGCAAACCATGCAATAGATAGAAATAAATCCATCATCTCCCCTTATAGGGTTACAACATTTGAATAATAATACATAATCGATCTCAGGTCATACTTAACCATAAATCTCTGTTGCAAAAACATAAACAAATAATAAGTCTTAAACATTACACATAAGTCTTAAACAAATATTATCAATTAAACAACAAGTCTTCATCACTTGTTGACTTTTTCCTTGCCTTTTCTAGTGGAAGACTCATCTGATCTTTCGTTCTTAACTGCAATGTTATTATTTCGCAAGAGTGAACACGATTGCACACAAGTATAACAATATAACAATATAATAACAAGCGAATGAATGAAAGACTTCTGAATGAAGAAAACTCGACTTTTGAATCAAGAATGAATAATCGAGAATAAAAATTACATCTGAGGGTCATAAGACCTTGAACCATGTCCTAGGTTGTCAAGTATGTTTACCTTTACACATTTAACAATCATAGACTATGGACTTTACTTCTCGTACTTAGGGGGATCATCCCTTAATACCAATACTGTGCATAATATCTCAACACTAAAGCATCATCAATCCTCTATCAAAACGGTTATTCATCTCAGTTTGACATCAGAGTCCGCACCAAAGAAAGTTTGGTTTGGATAAACTCAATAACAGTTCTAGAATTTAGAACCCTCATCAACTATGGACTAGTCGAATCAATAAGGGTTCGCTAGTCTAAAAAGGTTCAATAATAAACGATATTCAAATTGAATAATAACTTCTCAAGAGTATACAATCGAATAAGTATTGAATAACTGGAATCATGCTTTTAAAGGTATTATAATATCTCATATGGAATCTCAACTTGATTAACAAGTATAAGAACTGGCATCATGATAGTATTTCAAGAATAGAAAACTTGCTCAATAAAAGTAAACTTTGAATTTAGTAACTTGTTTGATATAAGAATAAGGAATAGAACACGTAGGTGCTGTTTGTTTACATCTGATTGCCTCTTAATGGACTGCCTCTTATTCGCTAAGACGCATAATGCTGTTTTTTTTTGTTACCTCTGAATGCCTCTTAATCGGTAAGGCAGAAAATGAAATCTTAATAATTAAGAGGTACCTCTTAATGAATTTTTTTTGATATTTTTTTATATATAAGTATATTCAACAATATTGTTCGCTCATTTTTATTAAATTAGATATTTAAAATTATTAAATAAAACTTTACCCTTTAAAATGGTAAAATAGTGTCATTAAGAGACAACTTACTTTTTAGTTATCAAACAGTTTTTTAAATTCAGACCTCATAACCATTCAGATGATCTAATTTATTAAGACATCATAATCATTTAGATCTTAATTTCCAGGTTTATTAAACACAACCTTATTCAATTAAAGAGTTTAGATAAGGAACTTTCTTAACTATAATAAGTTAGGGATAGAATACTTGCCTCGTGCGCAAGCTACAAATATAGTACAATTCATGTGACAATCCGAAAATTTATAAGATCTTGAATGATTAAAATAAAAGTTAAATGATAAAACCTAGATAGGAATTTGAGGAATAATTTAAATTTTTTAAAGAAGAACCTATATGGTTTACTATTCGAATAAGAATAGAGAAAATATGGGTTACAAAATTTCTAAACCCTAAAATGGAGTTATATGTATTTGAAGAAATATTAAGGATAAGGTACTACGATACCTATAAAGTTTGGTGACCTAATATATAATCAAATATTTGAATTAAATAATCTCAAGTGTTATCTTTATTTAATTGTCTTAGTATTTTAACTATATACTAGTGACCAAATCTAAGAGATTTATGAAATATGTATCAACCTATTACGTTATCTTGTATGATTATATGAGTGGTCATAACTCATTAAGCCAATTATGGCTATTTAGTTAATAAACTAATAGAATGTGTGATGACTTGTGAGAATTATGCATGCGATTAAATAAATATATATTATATAATGTGTATACATTTATTTTGTATATAAAGATAATTAAGAGTATGTAAATATCAATAATGTTGAGCATTAGTTCTAATGATAATAGATTTAATGGACTAAGGAGGGTAAGTAATTTAAATAAGCCCAATTATTTATTGATGTATTGGACTTGTAGATAAATTGATTTAATAGCAATTAAATTGTTAAACTAGCCCAATATATCATGTAGAAGGCAAGTATAATGATGACACAAATTAATTAGTGGTGGAAGCCCAAGTCCATTTTAATTAGTAATCAAACTAAGTAAGTGCAAGCCCAAAAGAAATTAAATAAAAGCCCAAGTTTAGCCACTTGAGGAAGGGTATATAAGTCATTGAATAAGTATAAAATTAAAAGTATGGAAACATGTGGATTACATGGCCCAAATGATTAAAATTGCTAGCCCAAAGAATTAAAAGAGTGGTCCAACTTTTAGTCCAAGTGGAAGGGGACATATGGGACATTAAGTAAGTTATTTGGACCTTAAAAAGAAAACCAATTTGGGCCAAGAAGGCCATCATGGCCTAAATTTTGGAGGAGGAGGAACAAGGGAGATGTATGTAATGATTAGGTGCTTTAGTTAGTGAGCAACTTTGCAAGGTGTCAAGTATTGGTTTTATTCTTATCTTTTCTCCAACCTTACGAGCTAACCAAGGAGTGTAAGCAAGTTTTCATGATGAGAAAGAGAGAGGAGGATAAAGAGTGTGGGAGGAGAATTAGATATACACAAATTATATCTACACAAGTTTGACCAAGCCACAAAAGCCTTTTCATTTTCTCTTTCCTCTCATTCTTTCTAAGTTAGCAAGAGCAAGAGAGAGAGAGAGAGAGAGAGAGAGAGAGAGAGAGAGAGAGAGAGAGAGAGAGAGAGAGAGAGAGAGAGAGAGAGCAAGGGGAGGATTCGGCCAAGAGAGGGTAGGAGAGAGGGAGATTTTTTCAAAGTTCCATAGTTGATCAAGGTTTAGGAAGAAGAAGAGAAAGAATCAAGCTAAGATATAAAGGAATTCCTACTTATTGTAGTTTAATTTCTTTTTTTGTTTGATTTGAGTTTTGATTTTTGGTAAAGTTTTGATCTTAAGATTAAAATCTTAGATCTATGTGTTTAATAGTGTTGCATGTTTAGATCTAAACCTTTTGATGATCAAAAGTTAGATCTAAAGTATGAAATAGGAAATAAGTTTTTCAAAAGTGAGAAAACCTAATTTTTCTTAGCCTTGACTGTGTTTATCTTGTGTTTGGTGATTATTTAATGAAATAGATCATGGATAATGATAGATCCATGAGTATATGATATATTAGTATGTATTATGATGATTGATGATGGGTAATATTTGATTAATCAAGAGATCTAGAAGTTTTCTTAGAAATCACTAAGTATTGAAAATCAGATTTTTGTAAAAATGAAGTACGAAATGGAAATGACCATATCTCTCATTCTATTTCAAATTTTTGAGTGTGGTCAATTTGTGGAGTTATATCTATAAGTATTCTAACTTTTCCAAGTACAATAACTAAAAAAGGAGTTATAGATTTCCGTGTGGACTGAATTTAGAAAAGAACGTCAAAACTGAAAATGACAAAAAGCTGCTACCACTATTTGCCAAAGGCATTTTTGGCAACTTAGTTTATGAAATAAATTTCAATCTTTTGGGATATGAAAATATATGAGATAAAGTAGCTTGTGTCCAAAAATGAGCTCATTTCGACTTAAATGTTTTGCGTTTTTCTGACAAAAATTTCTATAACCGAAGTTGTATAACTCTGATGGCCACAAAATTTAAACTGGAAGCTCATGTTAACACGTGTAAGATCTTTCCAAGAGTTGAAAATTTCTGGAGTTAAGCATGAGGTAGCTAATTTCTTAAGGAATTAACTTGAAATGGATTTTTGAAAAATACTTAAGGTAGTTGAAAAATTCCATAAAAATTATTTTTGTGTATGGATTATATATATATATATATATATATGTATGGTCAAAGGATAGAAAAATAATAAGCTGATTTGGTTTTTTTGTAAAAAGGGTATTTCAGCTTCTTGAAATGAACAATTCAGTGTCCTGAAATGGAAACTAAATTGTCAGGAAGAGAAGTCAGTTTGGTTTCAACTTGCTGAAATGGAAACTGAAAAGGTTAGGAAGGGAAGACAGTTTGGTTTCAGTTTGCTGAAATGAAATATTAAGTCTCCTGAATTCATAAATAGTTTACCGAGTTATAGTAAGAACTTATAAATAATCGAGTAAGTGCTAAGTCTAAGGTAGTGCAATCGTACCCTTTAATGGTTGATGTATTGTAGCTGGGCTAAACGATTCCTTCAGGGAGCGAAGGTATATACGAATTAGTAACCGATCTAACTCACTGTGAAAACAGTGTAAACGAGACGAAAACTAATTTGTTGGTTGTTTGTGGGAAATCACTCAGTATACTATATTGAATACTATTAAAGACTCGATGTGTGCTAGGTTTAGACTTGTAAATAAGTATGGTGTTAAGGTTATCTAATATTTGACTATGTGGTTAAGTGTTAGATAGTTTACTTATAAAGTAATAGTATTATGGGATAAAATATGTTATGCTAATTGAAAGATCAATCTTATAACTGATATGTCTTTACAATAAAGCGACTAAATTAGATTGCGTAGCAGTAATCGGCAATACAGGTAAGTTTTCTCTAACTCAAACTTGAGTTATATTTTCAAAGCATGGTAGTGAATAATTATTGTTGATTATTCACATCTATACTGATTATTGATTCGCACTTAGTGCATGCTGCATATGTTCATCAGGTATGAAAGGCTGATCAACTTCACTACCCTAAGATTTAGTTAAAGTTGTTCATGGTCCTTGTTGACATTAAACATTATTGGTTTAGTCATTCATTTATTGAAACTCTGATTTATGCTCTTTCAAAATTATTATATTGTTAAAAATTCGAAATCTTATTCATTCTTTCAATCATGATATATCGTTGTTGTATTTAAACTTGTTGAGTAAAGTCGTTGCTCACCCTTGCTATATCATGATAATAAATTTCAGATTAAGACGAAGGCTCAAAGAAAGACAGAGGCAAAGGAAAACTACAAGAGTAGATTATTACACATTCATAACTATTTAGTTATCATATGCAAGTAATGTTGTAAACCTTTTGAATTACTTAAGGTATGTATTCAATTAAGGTTAACAGATCTTGGGATATGTTATAGAATCTTGTAAAATAAACAATATATGTTTATATATTTCGCATTACTTTATAGAATATGTATGAAGATGATGTATCGTGACGCACCATGTCCGAGGTTATGGGGACCCGGATTTGGGGGCGTTACAATTCAATTCCTCAACGTCCTACACATTACATTATGCATACGATGTCAATTAGTTTTATAACTTCTATGTTCAACTATTGAACCTTTCATTTAAGTTCAACTTACAACTTGGTTCCTAGTGTTAACTTATTAACCAACCACATAACATAAGTATGAATTCACAATATGCATATCATATAGGTATAATCCTTCAAACAATCATAATCAAGTTTTACAATCATAATATTCAAGTTCACACTTAGTTTATTAATATGAACTTCAAATCATATAATATGTGTTAATAACATGTTATAGAATAGCATTACATGTTCATCAAGTCCTCAAGTATGTTATAGCATAGTATTACACTTGGCACGACGTTTCGACGTTCATTCGTCGCATGCCTGACTCGTCCTTCTTGCGTACACTTAACATGCTCTTGCAATTTATCTAAAACATCATTGATTAATGTTAAACATCATTATATTTCATAATATTCATGTTTTATAACTTATAATAACATCTTTATCGTCGAGAGAACTACACTTGCGTACAAGCATGTCCGACGCCCTCCAATTGCCTCCGAATACGCATCAGTCACAAAGATGGCCATTTTAACCCTGGCTAAAAACTTCAAATCGAAAAACTTAAAGAATGAAAATTGTAGGTCTACTCGTTATCTTTCCGAATCATTCTGAATCTCCTTAATAAGAGTTCGTATGAAGAAGTTATGCTTATTTTACTACAGGAGGTCAAAATAGTCTTATCTTACACTATTTTCACTTCGGACAGCATACACCCCCACTGGGGCAGGGGTTTTGGCCTACAAGGACCCGCTGTGGTGGGCCCCCCCACTGGTGAGTGCTCTGGTTTGCGATTTTGACAGTTCGTGTTCCAATTAATTCCAATTAAATGCAAATTAAACTAGTACCGTGATTTGTATGAAGTATAAACTTCATAGAAACATCATACAATGTTACTAACACATTTTTAACATCTTAAATCATGTAATTACTTGAATCAAATCACGTAATTTCACTGTTTTGGGTGTTCTTTAAGGTTTTGAAGAAAAACATAAAATTTGACGTCACAGATTCGTTATAACTCTGAATCTGTCAGTTCAAAGTTTGTTTTCTTTGTTTTAACATGTATTATCATAATCTACTGTCAAATTTAAGTTAAACAAACAATTCATGGCATACAATTGTTCGTAAGGGCCATATATACAACTTTTATACTTTGTCACTTCACAAAACCAAATTAAAACATAATTACATGGTGTTGGTCACTGTAATTCATGTATGCATGATATAAAACATGTTATTAACATATAATAGCATATATGTGATCATATCTTAAGTACATCATAAAAATCGTTCTTCACGGAGAACTTTTAAAACCCGTTAATGGAAACTCTGAAAACTTTTGAAAACATAATTAAGACATATTCACATGGATTTGATTGTTTTAAAACATGCATAGATGGTAAAAATCATGTTATAATCATTTAGTAACACAAACTTCATCAATCCATGGTTTAATCACAAAATAGACTTTTTACAGAGAACTTGAAAGTATACGTAAATGGAAAATTTAAAGACATAAATTGTAACTATAGATAAAGGATTTACCCTTGCTTTTTGTTGAACTTAGATGATATGAATTTCCTTTGTTTCTTCAGTTTTTCTATAAATTCTCTCTCTCAATTTCTCTCTAGTTCTTTGATAGAAATATAACACTAATATGAATATAATATATAACGATTGAGATTTTATAAATTAATTTTGAATATTTATTGAAGTTAAATAAATATTTTATGTGATTTATTTATTGAGTTAAATAAATTATGTGATTTTGTGGAGTGATTTAATTAAGTATGCTATATTAATTAAATGAACGTTTAATATTTAATCTGATTGATGTATATTAATTTTATATTATAGTTCTAATTTAATTGAGATAATTAAGTTAGATGAATTATGTGATGAAATATTACATGAATCATAATTAATGAGTAATTAGAATTATGTGGCAATTTTTATGTGATTAATTGATGTTAGATTTTAATTGATTAAATAAGAATGTTAAATATTTAATTAATTAAAAGTGTGACATTAAAATATGTGTTAAAATGAATTATTAAAATAAAGAAAAAAAATTTAATTTGGTTTTTGTCAAACAAGGCCCTTGCATTTGTTTGAAACCTATTTTAACAAACAACGCCTTAGTGCTAAAATCTGTTTTTATAAACTGGTTGCCAAACAAGCCTTAAGGCTTTTCAAATTCAAATAATTATAACCTATATAATAATATGTACTTATTGTATATCTTAATTGATTAACAGTTACATATGTATTATAAGAATACATATATTATATTATATCAGTTATAATATAGCCATTACGTTAGTTCTAAGTCTAAAATAAAGAAAAGAGAAGGAGAAAAAGAGCAGAGAAGAGAGAAAAGAATTTCAGAGAAGAAAGGAAGAAGGATAATTACTAGAACACGAGCTTATCATCATCTTTTTCTTTACACTCATAGCTAAAAGGTTAGAATTCTATATTCTTCATGTTTTATTCTCTATCAAAGTTGAGTTTTCATGAAAGTTGTAATCATGAATTTTATATATATATATATATATATATTGTGTTCATGTGTTATTGGTAGTAATTGTATGAAAGGATTTTGGAAATCAAATTGTTGTTAAAATATGTTTAATGGAAAACTTGTGTTCTTATGAGTTTATATGATTTTGACAAATTTTAGAGTAAATTGATGAAATTTGTATGTATTAATATGCCTGTTTAAAATTGTTTATGATGCTATATTCAATCATAGAAATAATGCATGTATTATAAGTTGATTTGCTTAAGAATTTGATTTACAGTGAATGGTTTTGTAAAATATATGAGTTTTATAAAAATGTCAAAATTTGAGTTTTTAAAACATTGATTCTTATTGCTTAAATAGTTTTTGTGTCTAGAAGTATGTTATATATGTGTAGTAGCTCATATGAATGCTTTACATCATCTATGTTGTTGTGAATAGCCGTTTGTTGGCATAATTGGGTTAAACAGTGAAGTAGAGTGTCGTTGCTGTCTGCTTCTGTCCGCGTTCCGGCGCAGCTGCGCCGGCAACAAAGGCAGAAGTGGCGCAGCTGCGCCTGCTGAGTTTCCCAGGTTTGACACCTGCGCAGCTGCGCCGGTGTCAAGGCTAAAGGTGGCGCAGCTGCGCCGTTGCCTGATCAGAGACAGTGAGTTTTGGTTAATTGTGCAGTTTTATTTCTAAGCTAAGATTAAATGTTCTATGATAATGAGCATGTATCCAGTTGCTATAACATGTTGTTAACATGAATTTGACAATTTCATAATTTGGGAAAAAAGAAGTTTTGAAAACCTTAATATAGTATTTGAATTATAAATTATAATTGTTTAATTATAATTTAGTTGATATGAACTACTTAATTATAATTTGAGTAATTATAATTAAGAGTAAATGTTTAATTTAAATTATAATTCTGTTAAATTATAATGTATGAAAGTTGATTTATTTTAATCAATTAGATGTTAATTTAAATTATAATTTATGTAATTATAATTTAACAAATGCATGTTTAATTATGGATTATAAGTTTATAATTCTATGATTAATTATAATTTGTATAATTATAATGCATGATGTAGTTTAATTGATTATAAATTATAATTTGTTTATAATTTAATTAAAATAAGAGGTAATTACAATTTAAGTAATTATAATTAGATTAAGTATTTAAATTATAATTGTTTAATTATAATTTAGTTAGATACATAATTGATTTAATTATGTGAGCATGTCTATGTGATGTAATTAACTATGTGATGGTTGATTATTATTTATTTAATTAGAATGAATTAACCATGAGGGTTAACCAATTATGTGAATTAGTTATGTGTTAACTAATTTAGGTTATTGTGATTAAATGTATATGTATGTAAGAAGTGTTAGAACGTGAATTGTGTTAGTAGCTTGTGCTTGAGGCAAGTCTTCTAAACCCTAAACTTGTCAATTCGATGCAAGTTCTTTAATTTCATATATTCATTGTTGGGAATGTCCTTTTCATTTCTGTATTGGACAATTATTTGTTTAATTAAAGTGATCTTGACTTATTGTTCAAGTAAGATTCAGTTTATTATTTTAAATGCTTTAAGTTTACTTCTAAAGCATATGTTAATTCATAATTTTTTTATTTATGAATTATTGGAAGTCGATTCAACTACTCCTTAGTTGATGAACGTTGAATTCTAAATTACCCTTTTAGTTTATCCAAACTAAACTTTCTTTGGTGCGGACTTGTATTATAATTACTGAGTTGAACAACCCTATTTATTAGGGGAGGTAACTACGTAGAAGCGTTAAGATGTTTCTGCACAATACATGGTACGAAGGGCTGATCCCCCTAAGTACGAGTTAAGGTCCATAGTCTTAGTGACTGTTAAAAGTTTTAAGTAGAAATGTTTATAACCTAGGACAAAAGTTCAAGGTCTTATGACCCTCAGATGAATTCAATATTCGAATTATAATTGTGATGAAAGAATTATTATTCACTTCTTTATTGTTGAAGTAAGCAAAGTTTTTCAAATCTTTTTAGAGATATTCTTTCATGTCTTTATTATTGTTAAATTCCAGTGAGCTGTTGTTTGCTCACTCTTGCATATTAAATAATCATTGCAGCTAAGGTTGAAAATGTTGATGCCCCGTCAACGAGTAAAGGCAAAGGAAAGCTAAACAAGTGAAGACTTGTTTAACTATTTTGAATGATTGTAAAAAGGCTTCTAGGTTATGTTTTTATTTCCGCATTTTATGTTTATGTCAAGGTTTGATTAAACCCTGGGATTGATTTTGAGAAAGTTGTAACCCTTGTTCAAGGGAGATTTTAATTATTTTGAATAAAGGTTGTATTCTACTTTGAAGTTTTATTGGGTAGATGTATGTTATATTAGAAAGTGAACACCAGATCATGTGAAAATGAAGTACCCGAATTTGGGGGTGTCACATAATATACATATAGATATATAATATACGTGTAGTTAAACTAACATTGTCGTGGTCAGTTAATCCCTTAGTGGGTTAACTGACCAACTCCTCCTAGGGCCATGTTTGGCTAGCCTCATAAATACTCTTTCCCAAATAATTTAATTAATCTCTTATTATATAGTTTAATAATGTCACACCCATTTAAGCAATTAATTAAATATCTTATTTAATTCAATTAAATAAAATAAAATAATTCCACATTAAATCACATAGTCACATAATTAAAATTCTCATTTATTAATTATGTTAATTCATTAAATCTCTAATTAATTATTAAATTAATTAAAATAACATTATTCTTATTAATTAATTCATTTAATCAAATAAGCTCAATTAAATTCATACTTTGAATTATAAAATTCTCTACATTAATTTAATCAATGTAACACATATAATTAAATTAATCTACCACAAATTCATCAATTAATTATTTAACTTAATAATTAAATCATTAAATTTTTTTATTTAATTCAATAAATATTTAAATCATATTACAAAATCTCGTTCGTCACATCTTTCCCCCCTTAAAAGGATTCTATCCCCAGAATCACGGTTAAATTAAAAATTTCGTCCCGTTACATTATCCCCCTTTACAAAGATTCTGTCCCCAGAATCGCTTACACATAAATTAAGTAAACAAATGTGGGATAATTCTTCATCATATGCTTTTCGAGTTCCCACGTAGCTTCTTCAACGTCGTGGTTCCTCCAAATTACCTTAACAGAAGGTATAACTTTATTTCTGAGAACTTGCTCTTTCCTAGCAACAATCTGAACAGGAATTTCTTCATAGGATAAGTCTTTCTCAAATTGTAGGGGTTCATATTCAATCACATGTTTGTAATCGGGTTTGTAGGATCATAAAACTGAAACATGGAAGACGTTGTGGACATTCTCTAGAGCCGGAGGTAAGGCTACCTCATACGCAACTTCTCCAATCCTTCGCAACACCTCAAAGGGTCTAATGAACCTCGGGCTCAATTTTCCCTTCTTACCGAATCTGATCTTTCCTTTCCAGGGAGAGACTTTCAAGAATATAAAGCTACCCGATTCGAACTCAACATTCTTACAGTGTGGATCGACGTATTTCTTCTGCCTATCCTGAGCAGCTACCAGTCTTGTCCGGATTACTTTGACTATCTCTACTGTTTGCTGTACCAGTTCTGGTCCTAGTAAATTTCTCTCGCCAACTTCATCCCAGTAAAGTGGAGTTCTGCACTTTCTATCGTACAACGCTTTGTAAGGTGGCATGCCAATACTAGCGTGATAACTGTTATTGTAACCGAATTCTACAAGTGGTAGGTGGTCATCCCAATTGCCTTTGAAATCCATGATGCATACTCTCAGCATATCTTCTAATGTCTGGATCGTTCTTTCACTCTACCCGTCTGTCTGAGGGTGATAGGCCGTACTCATTCTTAAATGCGTCCCCATACATTCTTGTAGTCGCTTCCAGAAGTTTGAGGTAAAGCGCTGATCCCTATTGGAAATAATCGATACTGGAACTCTGTGCCTCGAAACAATCTCTTTCACATATAACCTTGCCAACTGGTCAAAGTTTAATCTGATTCTGATCAGAAGAAAGTGTGCTGATTTCTTCAATCGGTCAACGATAACCCATACTGCATCGTAGCCTTTTTGAGTTATCGGAAGGCCAACCATGAAATCCATTGTAATATGTTCCCATTTCCATTCTATGATCTCTAAAGGTTATAGCAGCCCACACGGCCTCTGATGTTCTGCTTTCACTTTCTGACATGTCAGACACTTTGCAACACACTCTGCAACATCTCGTTTCAAATTCGGCCACCAGAAATGTTATCGAAGATCTTGATACATCTTGCTATTACCAGGGTGAATCGAATATCGTGAACTATGAGCCTCGCTCAAAATTTCCTCAATCTCTAGCACTGGCGGTATCTAAACTCTGCTCTCAAATCTCAACAATCCCTCATTGTCCATCTTAAACTTCAGTTCAGTCCCTTCAGTTCGTTTCTTTCTTATTTTCTCAGATTCTTCATCTTGAAGTTGTGCGACCTTAACCTTATCTAGTAAAGTTGTACCAGCTTGCATCTGGAACAGCTTTTCATCAGTCTTTATCGGATACCTCACATCCAATTCCAGCCACCTTCTTTGGCGTATATTCAAGTCCTTCTGTGTAAAAATATATTTCAGACTCTTGTGGTTTGTATATATTTCACACTTCTCCCCATAGAGATAGTGTCTTCAGATCTTCAAAGAAAATACCATTGCAACTAATCCAAGTCATGGGTCGGTACCCCTTCTCATAGTCCTTCAACTGTTGTGATGCATACGTAATGACTCTGCCATTTTGCATAAGCACACAACCTAGTCCTTTATGCAACACATCCCTATATACTACAAAGTTTCCTGTGCCATCCGGAAGAGATAACACAGGTGTTGTACTCAACCTCTTCTTAAGATTTTGGAAGCTTTCCTCACGTTTATCTATCCAAAAGAATTTCACAACTTTAACTTTTTAGGGATCTACTGATATTCCGTCCTTATCAATTATATGCCCAAGAACTATACCTCTCTATCTGTCGAAAGTTCTGGCTGATCAACCGGAACTGCATCCACAAAATCTCTCACGATTGGTATTTCTTCTAACTTCGGGTTCTCTTTACGACTTTTGACTATGTAGGCTAAAATCCTATTCAGCCTCGTCTCAATAACTTCCTGGCCTGCATCGTCGTCAGACAACTCGCTTGTCTAGGTGACTTGCTGCCATAAAACACAACCTTTGACGGAGTCATAAGGTTAATATACTTTCTCTAGCAATCAATTATAGTCCCATAATTGAATAGCCAATCCATTTCCAAGATATCGTCGATTTCCCCAAGTCTAATCGGAGTAATATCTACTTTCATCACATTACCCTTAATATTCACCCTACAGTTCTTGTGTACGTACTTAACAGGGATCATTTCCATATTCGCAATTTATATGTTCATAGGGTATTCTAACTCGTCTTTAGGCAATCCTAAGTTCTTAGCAAAGTCATCGGACATAAATGAACAAGTAGCACCTGAATTAAATAATACATAAGCATTAACTTTATTGATCGGAATGATACATGACACCTCATCGTGAGACTGCACAGCATCCTGTACTATCATGTTGAATGTTCTTGCAGTAGGTTGATTTGTTGCGGTTGGTCCTGAAATCATCATGGTGTTATCATTGTTGCTTCCCTTGCTTCCTCCTGCTCCTGCCCCTCCTAACATCTTTCTAGGGCAATCCTTTGCCAGATGATCCTTTGATCCACATGTGAAATAGACGCCCTTCTTAGGGTTAGAGCAGTTAGGTCTTATTTGGCCTCCCCGACCACAATTGTAGGAAACTCTTTTTCCTTTCATACAGACCCCCAGGAGATTCTTCCCGCAGGTCGAACATGCTTCTATTCTTTTCTTCTTGCTGATTTTCGATCAATGTGCTATCTTTCCCTCTTCTCTTTTGACTGTTACCTCCTCCAGTGTTACTACCACTGGCCTTGTTTTTACCATCACCTTCACTTTTCTTTTTCTTTAGCTATTGATTGTACTTGGTCATAGCATCTCTCCCTCCTTCAGTGTTGATAGCCTTTTCCAATACTTCCGCAAATGTGTTCAACTGAAACATCGACACCTTGGTATACAATAAGGGCTTCAATCCTTGTTCGAATCTCCTAGCCTTTGTTTCATCAGTATGCACTTGGTACGCGACGAACCTAGCCAACTCTTTAAATCTCGCGACATAGTCTGGCACAGACATGTCACCTTGCATTAGCTCTAGAAACTGTACCTCCATCTGGTTCTGTGAGCTCATCGAAAAGTACATCTCGAAAAACATTTCTTTAAACCTTTCCCAAGTTATCACACCTTTTCCTCCCCGTACCTTGTTTGCCTGCCACCAATAGTTGGCTTTTGACTTTAACATAAACTTGCGTAAGCCGTGTTCTGATCTTCACTCACTCTAGCGACATCGAAAACCTTTTCCATTTCCGTAACCCAAGTCTGCGCCTCAATTGTGTTCATGGTTCCCTTACATTCTGGCGGTCCCACCGCCTTGAAATCCTTGAACGAGGTGTTAGGTGGAGTTTGTGGGTGATTGTTCAATGCTCCCGTCAGAAGATTCACCAACTGCTGAACGGGGTTGGCGTTGGCATTAGCGTCCTTATTGTTCGTTTACCCTTCTCGGGCTGGTCAATGGTTAGGGGGCGTCCTCTTGGCGGCATATTTCTATTAAGATATACATTTATTAGATCTTTCTTAAATCTTTAACTATATAAGACTTAGCTTAAACATTTTAACATAATCACTTAACACATAACATCTCAAATAACTCTGATATTTTATTTAATCAAAAGTTTTAACATAATACGATAGCATCACTGCTATTTACATCAACTATCCCGAGATAAAGAATCTACAGGATTTAAATTATCAAAATATTCCTCTGTTTATAAACACATCGGAATTTACATTATTAACTACTAGATAGATTTACACATAATCAAACTGTTCCTATCACTGCCTACTAAGGAGTCAAATAGCTTTACTGTGTTCTTCCTCCATAATGCGGAACATCGTCCTGTGATCTGGCGTATACCAAGGTAGACCCTTGAATTGAACTAGATAGCTCATAACCCAATCCTAGGCCTTATCAATCGCATTCTGAAATGTATAGTACGTCTCCTCTGCTGTGGCACGCTTTGCTGATTCTTCTTTAATGTTGTTCTTCAATTTCATTATATTTAGCACACTTTGAGTCTCTAATAATATTCAATATAGTATACTGAGTGGTTTCCCACAAACAACCAACAAACTAGTTTCCCTTCTTATCTACACTGTCTTTTACAGTGAGTTAGATCGGTTGCTAGTTCGTATTAACCGTTGCTCTTTGACGGAATCGTTTAGCCCAGATACTATATCGCTACCATTACAGACTACGACTATATTAAATTATAATCTTAACTTATTCGAAACATTAATTCTCATAACCAAAATTGGCTCATGCTCCTAAACAGTATCCTGTAACTCTATGTTACGGTCATACAGTTTATCGTACATCTCAGCACTAATACAGTTCGATGGGAACTATTCAGGGTCTTCATCCTCCTCCTCGGCTGCTTCAGCCTAAATCTCAATCTCCTCAAAGTCCTCCTCTGGGTCAAACATCGGCTCACGCTCTCGACCAACAACTGTGATCAAAGGAGATGGCTCTCGTCGAACTAACTACTCCCAGACTATATGAATGTCTCGGGCTCTTCCTTAGTAGCCACTCGGGGAACAACCTCCCTAGGATGATTGGATCCTCCAATATCCGACATCCTAACAAATCAAATTTTAAGTTTCAGTTATTACGTGATGCTAATTGATACCCTCGGAAGTATATAAATATAAGCACATAGCACATAAGTAAATTTATTATCTTTCTTAGAACTCGATAGTAGTTATCATTACTCTGTTCTTGAAGGTTACTACCCTAAGGTTTTCCCCCTTCTAAGGTTCATAACCTACAGCTCTGATACCAACCTGTGACACCCCCAAATTCGGGTACTTCAATTTTCACTGGATTTGGTGTTCACTGTACAAATATCATCTATCTATCTACCCATAGTAATTGCAAACCATGCAATAGATAGAAATAAATCCATCATCTCCCCTTATGGGGTTACAACATCTGAATAATAATATATAATCGATCCTAGGTCATACTTAACCTTAAATCTCTGTTGCAAAAACGTAAACAAATAATTAGTCTTAAACAAATATTATCAATTAAACAACAAGTCTTCATCACTTGTTGATTTTTCCCTTGTCTTTGCTAGTGGAAGGCTCGTCAGATCTTTCGTTCTGAACTGCAATGTTATTATTACGCAAGAGTGAGCACGATTGCCCACAAGTATAACAATATAATAACATGCGAATGAATCAAAGACTTCTGAATGAAGAAAACTCGGCTTTTGAATCAAGACTGAATAATCGAGAATCAAAATTACATTTGAGGGTCATAAGACCTTGAACCATGTCCTAGATTGTCAAGTATGTTTACCTTTACACCTTTAACAGTCATAGACTATGGACTTTACTTCTCGTACTTAGGGGGATCAGCCCTAAGTACCAAAACTGTGCACAATATCTAAACGCTAATGCATCATCAATCCTCTATCAAAAGGGTTGTTCATCTCAGTTTGACATCAGAGTCCGCACCAAAAGAAGTTTGGTATGGATAAAATCAATAACAGTTCTAAAATTTAGAACGCTCATCAACTATGGACTAGTCGAATCAATAAGGGTTCGCTAGTCTTACAAGGTTCAACAATAAACGATATTCAAATTGAATAATAACTTCTCAAGAGTATACAATCGAATAAGTATTGTATAACTGGAATCATGCTTTTAATGGTATTATAATATCTCATATGGAATCTCAACTTGATTAACAAGTATAAGAACTGGCATCATGATAGTATTTCAAGAATAGAAAGCTTGCTCAATAAAAGTAAACTTTGAATTTAGTAACTTGCTTGACATAAGAATAAAGAATAAAACTCTTATTCAATTAAAGAGTTTAGATAAGGAACTTGCTTAACGATAATAAGTTAGGGATAGAATACTTGCCTCGTGCACAAGCTACAAATATAGTACAATTCAATTCCTCAACGTCTTACACATTACATTATGCATACGATGTCGATTAGTTTCATAACTTCTATGTTCAACTGTTGAAACTTTCATTTAAGTTCAACTTAAAACTTGGTTCCTAGTGTTAACTTATTAACCAACCACATAACATAAGTATGAATTCACAATATGCATATAATATTCAAACAATCATAATCAAGTTTTACAATCACAATATTCAAGTTCACACTTAGTTTATTAACATGAACTTCAAATCATATAATATGTGTTAATAACATATTATAGAATAGCATTACATGTTCATCAAGTCCTCAAGTATGTTATAGCATAGTATTACACACGGCACGACGTTTCGCCGTTCATTCGTCGCACGCCCGACTCGTCGCTCTTGCGTACGCTAAACATGCTCATGCAATTTATCTAAAACATCATTGATTAATGTTAAACATCATTATATTTCATAATATTCATGTATTATAACTTATAACAACATCTTTTATCGTCAAGAGCACTACACTTGCGTACGGGCATGTCCGACGCCCGTCGATTGCCTCCGAATACGCATCAGTCACAAATATGTCCATTTTTACCCCTGCTAACGACCTCAAATTGAAAAACTTACAAAATAAAAATTATAGGTCTACTCGTTATCTTTTCGAATCATCTTGAATCGCCTTAATCGGAGTTCTTATGAAGAAGTTATGCTCATTTTACTATAGGAGGTCAAAACAGTCTCGTCTTACACTATTTTCACTCCGGACAGCATACACCCCAGCTGGGGCGGAGGTTTTGGCCTTACAAGGACCCGCTGGGGCGGGGCCCCCCGCTAGTGTGTGCTCTGGTTCGCGATTTTGACAATTCGTGGCCCAACTAATTCTAATTAAATGCAAATTAAACTTGTACCGTGATTTCTATGAAGTATAAACTTCATAGAAACATCATACAATGTTACTAACACCTTTTTAACATCTTAAATCATGCAATTACTCAAATCAAATCACGTAATTTCACTGTTCTTGGTGTTCTTGAAGGTTTTGAAGAAAAATATAAAATTTGACGTCACAGATTCGTTATAA
Organism: Panax stipuleanatus; assembly: GCA_020205555.1. NCBI lineage: Eukaryota > Viridiplantae > Streptophyta > Magnoliopsida > Apiales > Araliaceae > Panax > Panax stipuleanatus. The sequence continues at coordinate 73,568,545 of CM035126.1, forward strand.
CTTCGAATCCGTCTGTTCAAAGTTTGTTTTCTTTGTTTTAACATGTATTATCATAATCTACTGTCAAATTTAAGTTAAACAAACAATTCATGACATACAATTGTTCGTAAGGGCCATATATACAACTTTTATACTCAGTAACTTCACAAAACCCAATTAAAACATAATTACATGGTGTTGGTCACTATAATTCATGTATGCATGATATAAAATATGTTATTAACATATAATAGCATACACGTGATCCTATCTTAAGTACATCATAAAAATCGTTCTCCACGGAGAACTTTTAAAACCCGTTAATGGAAACTCTAAAAACTTTTGAAAACTTAATTATGACATATTCATATGGATTTGATTATTTTAAAACATGCATAGATGGTAGAAATCATGTTATAATCATTTAGTAACACAAAACTTCATCAATCCATGGTTTAATCACAAAATAGACTTTTTACAGAGAACTTGAAAGTATACGTAAATGGAAAATTTAAAGACATAAATTGTAGCTATAGATGAAGGAATTACCCTTGCTTTTTGTTGAACTTAGATGATATGAATTTCCTTTGTTTCTTCAGTTTTTCTATCAATTCTCTCAAGTTCTTTCTCTCAATTTCTCTCTAGTTCTCTGATAGAAATATAACACTAATATGAATATAATATACATATAGATATATAATATACGTGTAGTTAAACTGACATTGTCGTGGTCAGTTAATCCCTTAGTGGGTTAACTGACCAACTCCTCCTAGGGCCATGTTTGGCTAGCCTCATAAATACTCTTTCCCACTTAATTTAATTAATCTCTTATTATATAGTTTAATAATGTCACACACATTTAAGCAATTAATCAAATATCTTATTTAATTTAATTAAATAAAATAGAATAATTCCACATTAAATAACATAGTCACATAATTAAAATTCTTATTTATTAATTATTTCAATTCATTAAATCTCTAATTAATTATTAAATTAATTAGAATAACATTATGCTTATTAATTAATTCATTTAATTAAATAAGTTCAATTAAATTTATACTTTGAATTATAAAATTCTCTACATTAATTTAATCATTGTAACACATATAATTAAATTAATCTACCACAAATTCATCAATTAATTATTTAACTCAATAATTAAATCATCAAAAAATATTTATTTAATTCAATAAATATTTAAATCATATTACAAAATCTCGGTCGTCACACAAGGGTCATACATACAACTTTTATACTCTGTAGTTCATGAAACTCCAATTAAAACATGCTTACATGACATTGATTATTTTAAAACATGAATACATGATATGAAACATATTAAGAACATATACTGACATACATATAATCATATATACAATAATTCATCCATACTTTAATTATAGAGAACTTTTAAAATAGTTTTCATGGAGAAGGTATAAAAACACGAACTTAGAATCTAAGATAAGGTGTTACCCTTTGCTTCTCGATTCAAATTGATAGAATCTCTCTTTGTTTTCTCCAACCTTTAATCTCTTCAAACTCCCTCTCTAAATTCTCTCTGAGTATTTTCTCTCTAATTGATGAATGATATAAAATAGAAAACTGATGTATATATGATGTATGTATAATGTGTATATAACATTACGTATGTATTATAACTGACAAGACAGTGGGTCAGTTAATCCGTAATGGTTAACTAGTCCAACTCCCCTTAGGACCTTGTTTGGCTGGCTCTTAATAACTCATTCCCATTAATTTAATTAACTTTTAATCATATAGTTTAATAATGTCACACATTTATTAATCAAATAATCTTATTTAAATCAATTAAATAAAATAGAATAAATCCACATTAAATCACATAATTAAAATTCTCATTTATTAATTCTGTCAAATCATTAAATCTCTAATTAATTATTAAATTAATTAGAATAACATTATGCTTATTGAATAATTCATTTAATCAAATAAGCTCAATTAAATACTTGCTTTGAATTCAAAATTACTACACATTAATTTAACCAATGTAACACATATAATTAAATTAATCTACCATAATTCCATCAAATAATTATTTGACACAATAAATAAATCATCAAAATATTTATTTAATTCAATAAATATTGAAATTAAATTACAAAATTCTTGTTCGTCACATAAATCATACCGAACCTCGACCGAGCGTATTTAGTTAGAGTAGTTAGGTACTGTTATCAATACTAATGATATCTATAACTATGTTTAACATATTTTAGGTATCTTAAACACATCGAGTAACATTAGATAAATGTTATTCGCAAGGCAAGTATTCGAAATTTATCTTTTTCATTGTACAAGTATTCTATTTGTAAACTTATTACATTACACAAGTTTTATACTTAATCTTATGACGTTACTTGAATACCTTTCGATATCTTCTACAGAACCAGATTATTACTTATTTATTGAAAAAGTTACTACTATTGTTTCAGCATAACTTAAGAAATGAATCACTTGTTCATATGATATTGAATTGTTGTTTATCAAGCATAAACTGTTTGTCAAACCAAATTATTTTGGTAAGGCATCCTATACTTAGTTAAATTTACCCTAAATTGGGTTTTCTATATGTGTGTCTATGAATAGACAATAGAAGTAGGATGATATGCATACTCCTAGAATACTGAATAGGCTGATCTCATATCTCAGATCCGAATACGCAGATTTCTAAGTCTGTGTGACAGACAGAAATGGTTGAGTGAAATAGAAATTCCAGAAATGGTCGTCAACCCTCAGTAAAGTGAAATTGTTGAACTATCGTTTATTCAAAATCAAAAATTTTGTTATATAAACTTGCTGAGCATGTCATAGCTCATTCTTGCAAATTATTTCCTTTGCAGTTTGAGATGGTAATCCCGGCACTTCTGGCAACCGTAATGGAAATAGACCTTGCGTAGATAAGCTTTATTTACTGTCTTTCTTTAATATATGTCTTGTAAGACTTTTTGTTGTAATAAGAACTCAATGTTGAGAACCTTGTAACTGAACTTATTATAAAGTATATATATTATCATCTTTTGTTTTCGCAATCGTGTATTGATACATATTTAGCTGATTAGTAGTATGAGTTACGCGTTACAGTATCCTTAGGGATTATATATCTGAGTGAGGGTATTGGCAATATGGACTGTTCATGTTATTGCTAGTACTCTGGAATTCAGATAGATATGAACTATTGATATGAAAGGGATATTCATAGGATAAAGTCTATTTATCCAAGTGAGGGTATCCAAAAACAGTAATAGTTTTAAACAAGAATTGTTATCTGTTATGGGATAATGTGAACCTTGGATAGATAGGAATTATCTTATTGAATATCTATAGTATTTGGATAATTGTGAACTCCAGATTGGATACCACGGGTGTATAGATTTGGGGGCATCACAGGTTGGAATCAAAGCTTTAGGCTATAGCTCTAAGAAAAAAGTAAAGTATCTTAAGATATAGTTATTGAGTCCTTCAAAATATTTTACTACACATAAAATAACATTAAAAGATTTGTGTTAGATGTAGAGTTTCTTAGTATATCATCAAATAATGAAAGAAATTTTGTAGAAAATGGCTGATGTAGAGGATATGCCAATAGTCATAAATCCACCTCAGATAATGACAGAACAAGACAGTGATTCTGAGGAAAAGGAACTACTACATAATTAGGAGATATTAGAGGCTGAAGAAAGTGAAAATCCTGTAGCCAGTCAGTTAATAAGGATTGAGGAACATGAGGAGGCACTCGCTGCAGTGATTCAGCAGGCTGACATCAATAATGTGAATGTTGAGTTCAGGGCACATATGGCGGAAGGTGTGCTGGAGCATGAGAGGGCAGATTCCTCCCGACTGAGGATGCTTCTGCATAATGCTCAGAGGGGTAGACATGAGGCATATGCTAGGTTAACTAAGTTTGTCCGTGGAACTCGTGGGATATTCGATAGTATGCAGAATCGAGTGATCAAATATCCAATCGAAGATAGAAATATTCCTTACCTCATAGATCGATCAGTGGTATGCCACATAATCCAAGATGTATATGAGGAAACTAGGAATTTCTAGATTTTAGTATAAGAATCTAGATGCTCAGTGTCTACTATAGAGCAGATTTTGTTGTGTTAAGCTAGTGGTAGTAATAAACCACTAGTCGAATATGTAATTTACCATTTATGTGATATATATAAGTTCTGTTTAAAAATATTAGATTCTTACTATGTGAATAATTTTACCTGTATTTATACTTGGCTTTATTTTATAGAATCATGACACAAAACAGAAGGAGAGCACCATAAGAAAATGATGACGACTCTACCCAAAGTTTAGTAGACTTGTTATTAGGACCTGTACAAAATAGACCTACCAACCAAAATACATTGTTCAAAGACTTTAAGTTAGTAGGACCACCTGAGTTTAAGGGTACCGGAGAGTCTATTGATGCCCAAGTCTGGATCACCGAAATTGAAAAGTTTTTCCTTGTAACCAATGTTAGGGAAGACCAGAAAATAGTTTTTGAAACCTTTTTCTTGAAAGGGGAAGCAAATTATTGGTGGGAATTTACCAAAAATCGTGAAGGGACAGAAGTTGTCTCATGGGAAAAATTTAAGGAATCGTTAAAAGATCGTATGGAGGTGAAGTTTTTGGAATTAAAGCAGGGAGAACTTACTGTAGCCCAGTATACAACTAAGTTTAATGAATTAGCGCGATTCTCTTTGCATCAAGTAGATACTGAAGCTAGGAAAGCCTGAAGGTACGAGGAGGGTTTAAAACCCCAGATTCGTAGTAAGTTGTCTGTGTTTCAGCTTAGGACTTTCTCTGAGATTCTCGAGAAGGCTATTATTGTTGAAAGTGAGAATGAAAACCTCATTAAATATTATAAAGATAAAAAGAGACAAGGTGAAGGAGTAAAATCGAAGGGAGAACCCAGTTCAGGAGGCTTTAACAATAAAAGAAGGTGGGATACCACTTTTCCAAACATCTATGGGAAAAAGGTATCTAAATTCAACAACAATAACAACTCTAACACCAATATGAATAATAATAAAGCAGACTCTTGTGTCAAATGTCGGAAAATTCATAAAGGCATGTGTTTAAAGAATAGGTGTTTTAATTGTGGTCAGGAGGGACACTATTCTCCTCAATGTCCTACTCCTAATCAAAACAAATGCTTCATCTGTAGAACATTTGGACATATAAGTAGAAATTATCCAAAAAATAAGAATCAAGGAGGAGGGGGAGGAAGGAATCAGGTATCAAACAACAAACCACCTGTAACAGTAGTTGGAGGTCCAGGTCGTCCAACTGCAAGAACAATTAAAATGTCGGTGAGGGATGTTGTTGCTTCACAGGACGTGGTGACAGGTATCATCCCTATCAACACTTTAAATGCATATGTGTTATTTGACTTTGGAGCTACTTATTCTTTTGTGTCTAAAAGTTTTTCTAAAAAGTTGAATATACCATATGAAAAATTAGAGAAATCGTTCTGCGTAGAAATTGCGAATAATGAGAAAATACATGTTAAAACTATTTATAGAAATTATAGTGTAAACATTAAGGGACACAACTTCTTGGTAAATCTTATTCATAGAGAGTTAGGTGAATTTGATGTAATACTAGGGATGGATTGGCTGGTTAATCATAATGCAATTATTGATTGCCATCAAAAATGGATAAACCTTGTAACTACGTCGAAGTCAAAAGTAATGTTCAACGGGAGTTGTTCACCTAAGCAGTTTCAATTTTTGACTATAACTCAGGCAGAAAGACTACTTAGGAATGGTTGTACAGGTTATTTGGCCTATATAGTAGATACTCGAAAGGAAGGAGTTAAACTAGATCAAATACCTATAGTTAGGGAATTTCCAGATGTGTTTCCAGATGATTTACCAAGTCTTCCTCCTGATAGAGAGATTGAGTTTGTTATCGACCTTACACTTGGTACGACACCAGTTTCTAAAGCACCATACAGAATAGCACCTGTAGAACTGAAAAAGTTGCTAGTACAATTACAAGGAAATCTTAGACAAGAAATACATATAACCTAGTGTTTCACCATGGGGAGCACCTGCATTATTTGTAAAGAAGAAGGATGGAACAATGAGGTTCTGTGTCGATTATAGGGAGCTTAAAAAACTTACCATAAAGAATAAATATCCTTTACCTATAATTGATGATATATTTGACCAGTTAAAAGGAGCCGAATACTTTTTGAAGATCGACTTACGGTCAGGTTATCATCAATTAACAGTAAGAAAGGAAGATGTGCCGAAGAAAACATTTAGGACACGCTACGGACATTATGAGTTTCTTGTAATGTTTTTTGGATTAACAAATGCACCGGCAACACTTATGGATCTGATGAACCAAGTGTTTAAATCATGCTTAGACAAATTTTTCGTTGTGTTTATCGATGATATTTTGTTATATTCGAAAACACGGGAGGAACATGATGAACATTTGAGAATCGTATTGGAGATATTACGCAAGGAACAACTTTACGCAAAGTTTTCCAAGTGTGAATTCTGGTTGGAAAGAGTTCAGTTCCTAGGTCATGTGATTGACAAGAGTGGGATTGTAGTAGATCCAGCAAAGATTAAAATGGTTGTAAATTGGGAACAACCAACAACTCCAACAGAAGTAAGAAGTTTTCTCAGTTTAGCGGGTTATTATCGACGTTTTATACAAGAATTTTCAAAAATAGCAACCCCGCTAACCAATTTAACTCGAAAGACGGTAAAATATGTCTGGACAGATAAATGTGAAGGAAGCTTCCAAGAGTTGAAGAAACAACTGAGCATGGCTCCAGTGCTACCTTTACCAGATGATACAAGAGGCCTTGTGGTCTATAGTGATGCGTCACACAAAGGGTTAGGTTGTGTGTTTATACAACATGGGAAAGTGATAGCTTACGCATCACGACAACTCACGGATTATGAGAAGAGGTATCCTACTCATGACCTAGAATTAGCTGCAGTAATATTTGCTCTAAAAATTTGGAGGCATTACTTATACGGGGAGAAGTGCCAAATATATACGGATCACAAAAGTCTCAAATATATTTTCACACAAAAGGAATTGAATATAAGACAGAGGAGATGGTTAGAACTGATAAAGGATTTTGACTGTGAAATCTTATATCATCCCGAAAATGCCAAAGTAGTTGCAGATGCGTTAAGTAGAAAGAACCAAGAGAAATTAAACATAATAACAGACAATGAGGTACTGATAAAAGACTTTGATAAACTCAAAATAGAGGTGAGAGTTCCAACTACCTCTACCCAAAAATTATTTGTTCTAGAGGGTGTTCTGACTCTATTAGAGAGAATTAAAGAACTGCAGGAGAAAGATGAGATGTGTAAAAAATGTAAATTCGATATAACTCATATAAAGAATGTCAAATTCCGAGTAGATAAGGATGGGGTACTAAGATATGAAAATAGAGTTTGGGTTTCGTCAGACCAATCAATAAAAGATGAAATCTTAAGTGAAGCTCATAATTCTAAAATTGTCATTCACCCAGGTAGTACGAAAATGTATAGAGACTTGTGTCAACATTTTTGGTGGTCTAATATGAAAAGGGAAATAACAAAGTGGGTCAGTAAATGTCTCACATGTCAAATAGTTAAGGATAAACATCAAAAACCAAGTGGATTACTACAACCCTTACTAATTCCTGAGTGGAAGTGGTAACATATAACCATGGATTTCGTGGTAGGCCTTCCTGCTACACAGAAAGGCCACAATGCCATTTGGGTCATAGTAGATAGACTCACCAAATTAGCTCATTTCCTACCTATCAAGGTTACTCATACTTTAGATCAACTTGCCAAGCTATACATAAATGAAATTATTTCTAGACATGGAGTTCCTATTTCTATAGTGTCTGATAGAGATCCAAGATTTACTTCAAACTTTTGGGGAAGTCTTCAAAAACACCTAGGAACTCAGTTGAGATTAAGTACATCATATCACCCGTAGACAGATGGGCAGAGTGAGAGGACCATTCAAACTTTAGAGGACATGTTACGAACCTATGTCATAGACTTCGCAGGGAGTTGGGAAGATCAATTACCTTTGGTAGAATTTGCCTACAACAACAGTTATCATGCTAGCATAGGTATGCCACCCTATGAAGCTCTTTACGGTAGAAAGTGTAGAACCCCTTTGTGTTGGGACGAGATCGGGGAAAGACAAATGCTAGGACCAGAGATAATTCAACAAACTATGGAAACGATTCAAATTATACGAGGAAGATTGCAAGCATCACAAGATCGACAACGAAAGTATGCTGATCCACATCGACATGAGCGAAACTTTAATGTTGGAAGCCATGTATTCTTGAAAGTGTCCCCTTGGAAAGGCAATATACGTTTTGGCAAGAAGGAAAAATTAAGTCCGAGATTCATTGGACCATTTGAAATTTTAAGAAGGATAGAGGAGGTGGCTTATGAAGTAGCTCTACCTCCTGACTTAAACCATATCCATAATATGTTTCATTTGTCTGTATTACGACCATATAAACCTGACTACAAACATGTTATAAGTTACGAACCTATCCTAATCGAGAAAGACCTATCTTATATAGAGGAACCTGTGCAGATCATCGATTGAAAAGAGCAAATCATAAGAAATAAAGTGAGAGCATCGGTTAAGGTGATCTGGAGAAATCAGAACGTTGAAGACGCTACATGGGAGCTTGAGAATAAAATGTGAGAGAACAATCCCCACTCGTTTACCTAACTTGTACTGAAATTTTGAGGACGAAATTCTTATTAGAGGGGGTGAATGTGAGATCCCGCAACCCTAATAAGACTCGGTTATGTAAATTCTTTAATAAATCAATAAAATCTCTCCGTTCTGATAACGAGCCGTGTTATTATACAAGTTATTAAAGACTTCGGTCAAAAATATTTTTCTCCAAAAAACGTCGTGCTTGACACGTCGTGCTTAAAAATTTTGTTTAGTATTTTGACTTTTCGGTATATTATTTTATCAAGATGCTTTGTCGTGCTTACGTTGACGAAATGCTTTGTCGTGCTTATTTTGGCGAAACGCTTTGTCATGCTTTGAATGGATTCGGTGTCAAACCCTAAATTAAAAAAGCCTAATATTAAATTAAAAAACCCTAACCCTAATTTAGAAACCTTAGCCCTAAATTCATACCCTAAACCCTAATTAAGTTATACAACCTAATTAGGTTATCTAAAACCCTAATCATATTAACTAAACTTAAATTAGGTGTTAATAACTTTATTAAGTTATCCTAAACACAAAAATCTAAACCCTAAATCATAATTAGTAAAGATTAGGGCAAAATTAGCTACTAATTAAACCCTAAAGTTGCTCACAAACTAGCACCACCTCCTACATTCGAAAATCCATCCTATCTGACCCCAAGCACCTTGTCATAGCTGCACAAGTTCAGAGGAAAGATATTTATGGAGGCAAAATGAGAAAAATGACCTAAAAACCCTAACCTAGAAATCCTATAAATAGCAGCCTCAATTCAGTGTAAAATCACGAATTTCTTTCGTTAATATACTTATATTATCTACCGTACGGAGCCCTAGCAATAGCAACATCAGAATCAAAGCTTAGATAGCCAAATTTGCTCAAGAAAGGTATAAATCCTAATTTTACATTTGATCTTTGATGCTATGTTAATTTTGTTGTTATGTTGTTTAGTTATGTGTAATAACATGTTAGTTAGTATTCTGGGTTGTTAGATCACATTTTCATAACATCTAGATGCATCAAATAGGTGTTTTAAGCAATCTGAAAAATTATTAAAAATAGGCCTGACAGCCATATGTTAGAGCCTTTAGATCTTCGTGTGTTAATGTTTAGGTCTGTTAATGGTATATTAGTTGTAGTATTACATGAGCTTAGTAATCTAAAAGAAGAATCAAGTCCATGGGATTAACAGAATGAAAGATATAAGTGGTCAAAGGTCATTGACTGATCACGAAAATCTGAAATCTGGAAAACCCAGAAAATTTCCAAGAAGGCTCTAGCAGCCGTTTGACCGACTCAGATCTTCGTCCCAGATGGTTGTTAAGATATGAAAGTGCTATGTTTTTGTACTTTGATATGTATAGTAGACCAATAGAGAAGTCTAACACCTTACAAATTCATAGGATAACTAGAATTAATGGTTAAAATTCGTTGACCGTTCACTATTTAGTTTTATGGAAAACCCAAAAAATGAAGAACATGAAGAACAATCTCTGACAAGACTTTGACCGACCTAGATCTATGCCTTAAGAGGTCACTCGGTCCAGACCAGTGCTATCTCGTTCAAGTATGACATATATACTACACACTGCAACAATTAAAACATCTATCTAATAGATACAATCAAAGATATTAGCATCACAAAGTCATTGACCGATGTTGACCGATGTTCTAGGTTACCCAGAAATCCAAGAACAGCTCTGATAGGTACTTTGAGCCTTAATAACTTTCTGATAGGTGATGTTTAGAGTCCAAAATTGATATCTAGTTACAATATTACATAAACACTATAACACTAAAGCACTTACAAACACCGAATCATAGCAAGCTATAAGAACAAGCTTGGACAAAGTAGCCACTCGGCCTTGACCAAGGCTGTTCTTCAAAGCTGAAAAACACCTTCAGTGACGCTTCCTGTCGCTGTAGGCCTTTAGTGACGAACAGAAATAAAAAAAATAAAAAAAATAAAAATAATTAGTAAATAATTATAAATTCAGTTTTAAAAATCATTTTAAGTTATAATATTTAACTTTTAATATTTTGACATAAATTTCATAATTATTTTTATAAATTAATTAATAAAGTAATTAATTAAATCATTTATAAATAATAAGTAATTATTTAAAAATGATTTAAATATTCTAAAAATCATAATAAATGATTAAAAATTATTTAAAAATAAAAAAGGTTTTAATAAATATAATAAGTAATTAATAATTATTTAGGTATAAAATTAATGATTTAAAAATCATTATAATGGATAAATAAATATTTAAAAATTATTATAAGCTTCTGAAAATTATTATAATGATAAATAAATTATCTAAAATTATAATAAAGCTTATCAATAAAGTTTTACTAAGTTTTTAACTTATTAAATATCTAGTGAGGTTTTAGGACACTGAAATCATACCGAACCTCGACCGAACGTATTTAGTTTGAGTAGTTAGGTACTGTTATCAATACTAATGATATCTATAAATATGTTTAACATATTTTAGATATCTTAAACACTTCGAGTAACATTAGATAAACGTTCTTCGCACAGGCATGTATTTGAACTTTATCTTTTTAATTGTACAAGTATTCTATTCGTAAACTTATTACATTACGAAAATTTTATACTTATTTTTATGACGTTACTTGAATACCTTTCAATATCTTCTACTGAACCAGATTATTACTTATTTATTAAAATAGTTATTGCTATTGTTTCAACATAACTTAAGAAATGAATCACTTGTTCATATGATATTGAATTGTTGTTTATCAAGCATAAATTATTAGTCAAACCAAATTGTTTTGGTAAGGCATTCTATACTGAGTTGAATTTACCCTAAATTGGGTTTTTTATATATGTGTCTATGAATAGACAATAGAAGTAGGATGATATGCATACGCCTAGGATACTGAATAGGTTGATCCCCTATCTCAGAGCTGAATACGCAGATTTTTAAGTCTTTGTGACTGATAGAAATGGTTGAGTGAAATAAAAATTCCAGAAATGGTCGTCAACCCTCAGTAAAGTGAAATTGTTGAACTATCGTTTATTCAAAATCAAAAATTTTGTTATATAAACTTGCTAAGCATGTCATAGCTCATTCTTTCAAATTATTTCCTTTGCAGTTTTAGATGGTAATCCCAGCACTTCTGGCAACCATAATGGAAAAAGACCTTGCGTAGATTAACTTTATTTATTTTCTTTATTTAATGTAAGTCTTGTAAGACTTTTTGTTATAATAAGAACTTAATATTGAGAACCCTGTAACCGAACTTATTATAAAGTATATATATTATCATCTTTTGTTTTCGCAATCGTGTATTGATACATATTCAGCTGATTAGTAGTATGAGTTATGCGTTACAATATCCTTAAGGATTATATATTTGAGTGAGGGTATTGGCAATATGAACTGTTCATGTTATTGCTAGTACTCTGGATTTTGGATAGATATGACCTACTGATATGAAAGGGATATTCATAGGATACAGTCTATTTATCCAAGTGAGGGTATCCAAACACAGCAATAGTTCTAAACAAGAATTGTTATCTGTTATGGGATACTGTGAACCTTGGATAGATAGGAATTATATCTTATTGAATATCTATAGTATTTGGATAATCGTGAACTCCAGATCGGATACCACGGGTGTATATATTTGGGGGTGTCACAGGGGTTATGTCGATGCCTTCACTGGTTTGTTACCAACAGATTACACCATCGGGGTTATGCTGATGCCTTCACTAGTTCATTACCAACGGATTACACCATCGGGGTTAAGCCAATGCCTTCACTGGTTTGTTGCCACCTGATTACACCATCAGGGTTATGCCGATGCCTTCACTGATTTGTTGCCAACGGATTACACCATCGGGGTTAAGCCGATGCCTTCACTGGTGTGTTGCCATTGGATTACACCATCGAGGTTATGCCGATGCCTTCACTGGTTCGTTGCCAACGGATTACACCATCGGGGTTATGCCGACGCCTTCACTGGGTTGTAGCCAACGAATTACATCATCGGTTAAGCCGATGCCTTCACTAGTTTGTTGCCACCGGATTACACCATTGGGGTTATGTCGATTCCTTCACTGGTTCGTTGCCAATGAATTACGCCATCGGTGTTATGCCGATTCCTTCACTGGTTTATTGCCACCGAATTACACCATCGACGTTATGCCGATGCCTTCACTGGCTTGTTGCCACCGAATTACACCATCGGGGTTATGCTGATGCCTTCACTGGTTCATTGCCAACGGATTACACCATTGGGGTTATGCCGACTCCTTCACTGGGTTGTAGCCAACGAATTACATCATCGATTACAAAAGGCGAGTTTTCTTACTTGCGACCTCGCTAGATGAGATACTGGCTTGACTGATGACCTGGGTGCTGCTAACGTCCCTTGAGGATGAGGCCCGTCCTTTCACTACGCAGATTTGAACTTTGGTGCAGTGGCCTCTACTTAGGAGGACTTGGCACAAGTTGACATGTTTGGTGATGTATGTTTCATTTGCTAGGCCTTTTGTTAGTTCACGGGCGACTCTGCCCTATTTCCCTATACTTTTTACTTTTATTTGTAGGACATAGATGATGTTTGATGTATATGGTTTTATGTATTTTGCAGAGATGTATATATAATGCTTTCCATTAACTGCATATGTCATGATGCACATATTATATGTCATGGATTCCCATTTATAAATTATGAGTTAGGATTGACCCTTGTTTGGTCTTTTGATACTGTTTACAGATGAGGCAGTTTTTTTTTCCTAGGTAATGATCTGCAAGGAATGTTTTCCTTCTTTTGTCGTCGCAAGCTCATGTCATTGTAATTTCTTTTAGAAGTCCTCTCATTTCTTTTGATGAGAATCTTGGTCTTGCCTTAAGCTCCTTCCTTTTTATTGAATCGCAAAATGCCCTAGTCTTCTCGCATGCTGTTACCGGGGATTCATATAAGAAACTCGCTTTGTTGTGCATGTCAAGAATGAGCAATATCCTGCACATCAGACGAATAACAAAATGCGCCAAAATCTTGACGGCTCGGGCCGTCGGGGGTAGCTTGTACATAAAGATTTGTATGATCTTGTCAATGAGACATATAAAATTAAAGTGCATAAAATTGAATGCTCATCGGGTCTGCATACCAATACATTTATAATACACATTAATCAATAACATAACTAGCATCACAAGTTCATTCTCTTTTGTCTAAACTCTGATTATGATTATACTAATCAAATCACAACATTTGTCTTCACAAAATATTAGATTTTACAAACGACTAGCTAATTATGCGTTCAACAGTTCAATTAAACATATAAGTACCTCATTAACATGTTAAGAATCTATCTTAACATTCCATTATATGTCTAACACATTTTATGTTCATTAGATTAGGTGACTATTACATTCCCTGGACTAAAACAATTAAAATTCCCATTTCTAGACAAACTACATAGTGGCGCTGCGGAGCCACCATATAAGCTATCCTTGGCTCTGCGGTGCGGCTGACGCTGCAGGCGCGGACCTTAAGGTCTGGAGCTGGCGCTGCAGCGCGACATGCCAGTTCCAGATTCCGAGGTTCGCGAGGAAAACAGAACTTGGCCAAAACATCCAATTAATTTATTCACACATGAATTTAAGCATACCCAGACACTATAATACACATATAATCATTACCCAACCTTTTTAGCACGATTTTAACGAGTTAAAATATACAATTATTTGAATCAAATCATATAATTTCACTATTTTTCATACTTAATCATGTTTTGAAGGAAAATCAAGAAATTCAACGTTACGGATTCGTTACAACACCGAATCCGTTCATTTAACTTTCGTTTTGTTCGTATAAACATGTACAATCATAGGCAAGTGTTAATTCAAAATTAAACCATCGATTCATGGTATAAAATTTGTACGTAAGGGACGTATGGCCATATATACGACTTTGTAATTTTGAAAACCCAAATATAAACAAAATTCGATGGTTTGATCACTGAAGTTATACATATATGGCATATAATATGTTATAAACACATATGAACACACATATAGCCATATAATGAACAAATATCAATTTTTCTATTCACAGAGAATTTTTAAAGCACGTAAATGGAATAGAAGGTTTTGTAACTTTTCAAACTCCAATTTAGACATGTATGAACATACTTTAATTGGTAGAAACATGTTATGATCCTATATTAACATGTATATACACATAATTCACCAATTCAAGCTTTAAATCACAATTTCACACAACTTGTAAATATGCAGTGATGGAGAAATATAATACGTGAATAAGAATTGGGATGTAGGGATTACCCTTACAGTCTCTGTTTGATAACAATTGCTTTAATTATCCAACTTTATCTCTAACTTTTCTCTCTGTATTTTCTCTCTATTTTTGCTATGATGAAATATATGTTATTGGAATATAGGAATACTGATATATAATATACGTATATGATATAAACTGTCGATATAATGGTCAGTTGATCCATCATGGGTGAATTGCCCTTAACTCCCATTAAGGCCATGTTTGGTTTCTCTCATTCCCTCTCCTTTCCCCTTAATTTAATTACTTCTTATTATATAGTTTAATAATGTCACACTCATTTAGGCAATTAATCAAATATCTTATTTAAATCAATTAAATAAATAGCATAATTCCACAATAAATCACATAGTCACATAATTAAAATTCTTATTTATTAATTATGTCAAATCATTGAATCTCTAATTAATTATTAATTTAATTAGAACACATTATGCTTATTAATTAATTCATTTAATCAAGTAAGCTCAGTTAAATACATACTTTGAATATAAAAATTCACCACATTAATTTAACTAATGTAACACATATAATTAAATTAATCTACCACAATTTCATCAATTAATTATTTAACTCAATAATTAAATCATCGAAAAATATTTATTAAATTCAATAAATATTCAAAATAAATTACAAAAATATCGTTCGTCACATATTCTCCCCGATTCTCGGTGCCATAGAATTTTGGGGTTTTTCAGGTGTCTGGAATGTTGTTTGATCTTTCCACTTTAAGAATTCGCATTCCTCTAGGTGATTTTTTCGCTGGCGAGATCTTATTATAATTTTATCATTCGAATTTTCTTGCCCTTTTAACTTGCTTCGCTCTTCTTCAGTTAGGTGGATTATCTTGGAGGGATATAGGCTTGCATCCTAGCTAACCTCTTCCTTCTTTGGGTTTCTTGATGATTGAGTGAAAAGCTCTCTTGTAACCTGATGTTGGCGCACTACCAGCTGGCTAACAGAGTTACTTGATGCTGGATCGTCTCCAATTTTTATCTTACTGTCATACACTCCTCCGGACTTTCCCACCCTAAGACATTTTCTCCTATCCTTTGGGGGTATTCTTCCATCCCCCATATGTACTTACGATTTGGATCCATTCCGGTGCTTCCTGACCCGATGATGTTCACTCACTCTGTATTATACTGTCGCAGAAGGTTGGTGTTGACATCTGGTTGGTCAGGTTGTTTGATCACAATATCGCCACTTTCAATCAGATTTTGGATTTTATGCTTTAAGGATCAACAGTCTTGTGTATCGTGTCCTTGAGAATCTGAGTGGTAAGCACATCTCTTGCTTGGATCATATCTTTTACTCTTTGGATCTAGAGGTGGAGCCAAATCAGTAATTTTCTTATGGTTGATCATTAAGGCCAATACGTTCTCGAGGGAATCGTCTAGTGGAGTAAACACTTTATTTTTCGTTCTTTCAAATCTTCTCTGTCTATCCTGGCTTTGGTTGAATGTGGCATGTTGTTGTTGTGGCAGATCGCTTCCTTTTATCCAGGTAGAGGGACTATTGTCGGGTCTCCTAGATTGCCCCTGTGAAATGAAGGATACATCTTCATCGTTCTCCTTGTGTACCATCTTGGGAGCGCTCGCATAGTTTCCAGACTGTATATGTTTCGACGACTGTTTCCAAGGTCGTGAGGTCTTTGATTTTGCCGGACTTTAGGCCCATTTCTGCCATCTCCCCATATTTTATCATTTCGGAGAAGGGTTTGCCTATTTACGCTAGGACTCTCTTGTAATAATGCGCTTCTTGGATGTCGATGAAAGTCATCACCATTTAAGCATCATCCATTGGCGGGTTAACCTAGGCTGCCATGCGCCTCCACCTCTGCACATAATCCCTGAACTGTTCATTACTCAGTTTCTTAACTTTGGTTACTTGGTATCGAACAAGTGCCATTTGGGTTTGGAAGCTATACTGGTTAAGGAATGCGTGGACCAAATCATCCCAACCTTGGAATTTGGAATTGTCCATTCAGGTGTACCAAGTTCGGGCTTCACCAGTAAGGCTTTTTTGGAACAACTACATTCGGAGGTTCTCATCCTCGGTATAGGATCTTAACTCGCCTGTGTATACCTTCAGATGGGTGTAAAGGTCGCCTAAACCGTTGTATTTCTCAAATTCCTAGACTTGAAATTTATCGGGATATCTGGCCCTTGGGAAAATACAGAGGTTGGAGTAGTTAACACTTTCGTGGGACCTTGTCCTCTTCATAGATCTGATAACATCCTCTATTTGTCGCATCTTCTTTATGATGTCTCCTATTCCTCTATCTTCTCGAAGGTCTACTATTTCCCTTGTCATCTTGTGGACTGGGTCCTCCTTGGCTATTTTGATGTCGAGTGGGGACACTAGGGTAGATGCTCGAGTATCACTATCCTTTCCTAGTTTCGGGCTCCTCCCTGAGTGGAGGATTCAGTCTGATTCTTTAGTTTGGGTTCTTGAGACACTTTACACTGCTCTTTTAACATGGTGGTTATCTCAACAATCTGTTACTTAAACTCCTCGAATTTCTCTCGAGATACCGGAATGGATTCTAACGAACTACCCTCAGCCATTTTGACTGGTGGTGAACGGGCCTTTTTGGCTCGGAATCTAATTCTAGGACCAATCTGCACAAAACCGATATCTAGTTTAGACTGGATATTGGTGGACAGAGATGCATGATATGCTATGTATCAGTTTAATGGTTTTTTAATCTTTTCCTGCACAACAACTGGTTAGTCGACTTGATGACAGGATAAGAAAGACATACAAATGATAGTTCAAGATGATTGCCATTTATATACACGAAAGAGTAAATAGGGCATGAAGAAACACACCACGCATTTGGTTTATCAGGGGCTGACCTATCTCTCACTGGATTTTTGAAATTGGTTCCCAGATCTTCGCAATTTACTTGATGAAAACATCCATTTTTCAATTGGAGCGGATCTGAGTGGT
The DNA here is from genome assembly GCA_020205555.1 of Panax stipuleanatus. Taxonomy (NCBI): domain Eukaryota; kingdom Viridiplantae; phylum Streptophyta; class Magnoliopsida; order Apiales; family Araliaceae; genus Panax; species Panax stipuleanatus. Next base: position 73,586,584 of record CM035126.1, read on the forward strand.
GCCTTTCCTGAGCCTCACAATGAAAACACCCAGAGGAGTCCAGTAATAAATAACCGACAAGATTGCCTCCTAATGGAGGTACCACACAACATACATTCACATACATCCACGTCCTCACCGTATGCAATATGATGACATTGTGCGAAGCACTAATATATTGTGCGAGGCACTAATAAAAAAAAGCCTAAAGATCAAGACAATTATCACACACAAAGATCATTCACACAAGATGCACATTTAGAATGAAAATCAAAAAGATTGAACGCGGCTTAAGCCCTCTTTAATCCCCAGCAGAGTCGCCCTCTGTCGACGCCGTGAAAAATTTTATAGGGTGTGTCCGCCTTTCCCAAGTTTGTTTTGTTTGTTTTACCCTTTTGTGATTTGCTATGTCTATGGGTTTTATTAAAGGGTGAGGTTTTAGGAAAGTGATACCGACAAAAGTGTCGATGACTTTGAAAAAATTGATTTTATTATTTTATGATTGGACCGAATGAGAAAGAGCCGCTAGTTGGTATGGTTTAAATGGATGTACCAACTCATCCGAGTTTTAATAATTTTTGCAATATGGTCCAATATGTGACTCCGAAAGATTGGTCTGAAACCCAAGATTCGTGGAATCCAGGGCTAGGTTAAGCGGGGGGAAGGTGTTTGAAAACACGGTACCACATCTTATTTGATTTCCTATGCATAAAGTGTGTATGTGTGTGAGAGAGATCCTGTGTGTGTGTGTGTCCTTTATTTTAAGTTTACTTATTTTATTCTAAGTCTTTATTTTGGGTTATTTGAAAGTAGTGATGTACCTCTTTTGCGCCTAGGTACGAAGGATTTGATACGGCAAAAAGTTCATTTTTAACAAGATGTATGAATTGAAATGATGTTTTGGAAAACAAGGTTTTCAAATCCTTCGCCCGACTAGGAATTGAGGACTTCGATACTTCCTTTTATTTATCTTTACGTTCATAAGGTGATCTACCCCGAATCGCTTTATTCTTTATGAAAAGATCTTTGTGGTTACGCTTGGAAAATCATTTAGGTGATAATGCATGCAAAAAGCGTCAAAAAGGAGGTGGATCATCCTCGGGCATGAAAGCCATCTAGATGAACCGAGCACCCACAACCACAAATTTTCATTATTATGAGATCTTAAACCCGATCTATAGGAATGAAACCCTCAAGACGACTTAAGATCTAATATTTACAAGTACAACAATACGACATTATTTAAACATTACAAATATGTAAAATGTCCATCGTGGGAATCTAATCAAGATCTAATCACTAGATCTCGACCTCAAGATTCCTAGGCTCACATTTATTGAAATAAACCTATATATAACATGTCCTAAAATCAAGATCCGTTGGTTTCATCGATTGAAAACCCCATCACGAAAGCTTAGGACCCTCCTCAACTCTAGATATATATCTAGGGCTCAACGGAGTGACCGGGAATGATAAAAAGAGGTAAAACACGTAGATCTTCCGTGGATCTAAGCCGATCTAGCATACAGGTTAAAGCTTCATGCTTGATAACCACTCAAAAGGCTAGATCCGACTTAGATCTAGGTAGATCTGACTTAGATCTAGGTAGATATAGCCTACAGGCTGGATCTACAATAACTAAATCGCATAATAATCGATGGGAACTCAATATCTGCCACCAACTATACAATATCTATGTAAAACAACAAGTTAGATTATTCTTACCCAATATATCATATAAAACTAGTGTTTCAAACAATATTTACAAAGAAAGTGACCCGAAAAGGGCGTTTTTCACCTTGGGGGATGAGTGAACAAGCGTTTTGAGGCTCGGGATCAACTTAGAACACTCAAGACTCTCAATATATGTAATATAGAAGATCAAACAATTCAAAGTTGGTGAAGAACTTTCAAACCTGAGGGTTTCTCTCTCTAAAAATCCCTTTCTCTCTCTAAAAGTCTTTTCTCTTTTTTCTTGTTCAAATGAGCTAAATATTACTCTTTTAATCTGCCCGAGCCAGCCGCATACATACATACGACTAGCCACATGTATGGATGCGGTTGGGCCCCATGTGTCCCGTTGTCTCGAAGTGCGTTCCTTTGGTCCCAGTTCGAAGGAAGTTGACCTTCGCATACCGAATTTTCAGAAAGTCTTTACGGAATGCGGCGGAGTAAGATTAAGTCTGACTGAATCAGGGTCTGGGAAGATGATGCTGGTAGCTGAGATATATCTTTCGGTTCCAGACGACAGTTACCTGCTTATCTTCGATGGCACGCAGTTCGAGGTTTGATGAGGTGGTTTCCGGCTGACACTGTTTCACCTTGGCGATCCTCGTTTGGTTCGCGATATGTTTGTACATCATTGGTCCTTTGAATCATTCACGGGATTGTCTCTGGGATGACCTGATTCTTTTGCCCTACCTCGGGGTTGTCGCCGAAGTAAAATTACGCTTTTGCCCTTCTGCAAGGTTAGTACAATGAAAGCAAAATTTCGAGTGTCTACAGTTTTTCCCCTTAAGTTTTATAACCTAAAGCTTTGATACCAACCTGTGACGCCCCCAAATTCGAGTACCTTTAAACCCTAGATATGGTGCTAGACGGTACTACCATCTACTCATACATTCAATGAAAGACTTCAATAACATGCATGCGTTTACTAAATATTACATTCTATTAATTCCCTTCCCAGGTTCTGTATAACCATTACATTGTTTTGTGTCATAATATCAGTAATTACAATACTAATACTATACTATTACAAAGGATCACTACTTGTCCATCTTGGACTTGCCTTTGTCTTTACCGAATCCTTCGGTCCGTTCGCTCTTAGCTGAAATTATTAAGTTTTAAGCAAGAATAAGCATAAATAGCTCAGCAAGTTAAACAACATATCTTGAAACCACAAAATCAAGAACCATATCACTTGGTCTTCAATAACTGTACAATAGTTATGAAGTACTTAAGAATAATCAAAATAACTTTTTGATTCCTTTAAAACCATTCCCAAGGACTTATAGCTCTTCGGAATTTGTGTTAGTAAAAGACCATGAACCATCATTTAGTTCTCATTCATGAAAGGAATAACCCGGCACAAATGTTGTAAGTTCGATATAGCTTACGGGCACATCCAGGTGATCAGCCTGTAGTACTCTATGTTGATCAACACTTATACATTAAACATGTTTACGTTTAATTGGTGGCAACCTCATGTACCTGTCGAATTAACAACGTAAAAACATTTTTTTATTCATACTCAGGTTTACCTCAGAATCCTTACCAATCAATTGGCATAGGATAACAACATTGTATATATTTTGGAATGATTTGTGGAAAAACCAACCAAAATATGTTAAGTCTCAGTCTAGCCGAATCAAATGGCATCAACTATTCAACAACAGTTTATGCATAAGAGATCATGCATAATGACAGCTTGTCCAACATAAGGTATTGACAAGAGTTTAGAAAACTTGCGTTAAGTAAAACTTGAACAAGGTTAGGAAACTTGCCTTTCCGTCTTTAACCTTTAAACGTACTCTACTTGGTCTTTACAACTTCTACAAAGCATAACACATAGTATACCAATGAGAATTCATAGTTGATATACAATGTATAATCTAACTTCTCCTTCTTACATAACTTAACCGAATTGTTAAGCTAATAACATTCGTTCAAGTTATTTAAAGGAAAGCTTTTGTATTTATAGAAGCTAGCTAGCTTTGGGTAGTTTGGTCATTAGGACCAAACCTCCTTTGCCCCTTATCTTGCCTATGTCTTTCCCATGTGCTAGCATGTGCTAGCATATGCCACCCTCATGCACTACATGTCCGCCATGTGCCACACATATGCCCATGGGTTGCCCCATGGGTCGGTCCATGGGTTTAACCCACCCGTTAACCCCAACAGTTCGATCCACAAGTTAAATTATTAAAATTAATTCAAATTGAATGTATTTACTTCGTATAAAATTCGTATTATACATTGTATTCATTTCGTATTGTACACGTACAATACTCGTATTATACTCATATTCATTCCGTATAATAAGCATTTGTTATTATACTTAAACAATTATTCTTTAATTTTACTTTCCCTAACATTTTGGATTTTAAGTCCTCACGCGAAAACTTCATGAGCCATAAATGAAATATTATTACATATTCCATCTCGTCTTTAAATCCTATCATTACGCGTTTCTCAAAATTTCAATAATAATTCCCGAGCAGAAATGGATGAATAGTAATTTTCTCCCGAAAAAACTTTTCTCGGCTAACTTAACCTTTCACGGTATATTACCGTCAAATCTTTCGACAGAATATCATTCCGACATTCCAATCTCCCAGAAAGGCTTAGGGTCTCAAACCCTAACCCTTAGAGTTTTATTTGTGAATAGTGCGTATTTCGTCTTTTTCTCGAAAATATTTTATTTTCGTTTTATAAATTCACATCAATTATTTCTAGCACGTAGCCAGAATCCTTAACATTTATGAAATCTCTAGGTCATAGAATGACCTTGGATTAGCTTACTCAATTTAATAAACAAATAATCAAATTTTATTCAATAAATCAAATAAAATTCATTTACATAAACGTTCGATTTTCTCTGGCGTTACATGCCTAAACAAAAATTAAGCCCAAAGACTTATGGATGAAGTCCATGGTGGAGTATGTGGTCCACACATGAGCAGTCCTTTACTTGCCAAAAAGATATTAAGAACATGACATTATTGGATATCTCTCAAAGCTGACTGTGATGATCACGTCAGAAGATGTTATCAATGCCAAATCCATGGAAATGCCATCCACGCTCCTCCTAACAAACTACGCAATATGAGTTCTCCATGACCCTTTTCCATGTGGGGGATGGATGTGATCGGGCCAATAGATCCCAAAGCCAACAATGGTCATCGGTTTATCTTCACCATGATCGACTACTTCATTAAATAGGTCGAAGCAGCATCCTTTCCCAAAGTCACCAAGGAAGTAATCATTGGTTTCATCAAAAATAGCGTAATCTGTCGATACGGACAAGCGGAGGTGATCGTATCAGACAATGCTAAGAATCTGAATAACCAGATGATGAAGGACCAAATTCGGGTACTTCGTTTCCAAATGATTTGGTGTTCACTTTCTATCTATAACATACCTTTACCCAATATATCTCAAAATGAATTACAACCTTAATTCAATATAATAAAATCCCCCTTAAACAAGGGTTACAACCTTCTCAAAACTCAATCTCAGGGTTACTCTAACCTTGACATAAACAATAAAGTGCGGAATAAAAACATGACCTAAAATTATTACAATCATTTCAAAATAATTAAACAAATTTTCACTTGTTCATCTTTCGCTTGCTTTTACTCGTAGACGGGGCATCAACGTTATCAACTTTAACTGCAATTGTTATTTAATGCAAGAGTGAGAAAACAACAGCTCACTGGAGTTTAACAGTAATAAATACATGAAAGAATATCTTTACAAAAATCTGAATAACTTAGCTTACTTCAATAATAAAGAATTGAATAATAATTCTCTACCAATATCAAAATTCGAATATAGAATTTATCTGAGCTTTGAACTCTTCTTGTCCTAGGTTATAAATATTTCTATTTAAACCTTTAACAGTCAATAAGACTATGGACCTCAACTCGTACTTAGGGGGATCAGCCCTTTGTACCATGTATTGTGCACAAACATCTTAACGCTATGCGTACTAACCTCCCCTAATAATTAGGGTTGTTCAACTCAGTAATTTGAATTCAAGTCCGCACCAAAGAAAGTTTGGTTTGGATAAGCTTACAATGGTAATTTAGAATTCACGTTCATCAACTAAGGATTAGTTGAATCGACTTTCAATAATTCATAAATAAAAGAATTATGAATTAACATATGCTTTAGAAGTAAACTTAAAGCATTTAAAAGAATAAACTAGATCTTACTTGAACAATAAGTCAAGATCTCTTCGGTTAAGTAAATAATTGTCTAGTACAGAAATGAAAAGGACATTCTCAACAATAAAAATATGAACATCAAAGAACTTGCGTAGAAATAGCGAGTTTAGAGTTTAGAAGACTTGCCTTAAGCGTAAGCTACTTAACACAATTCACGTACTTTAATACTTCCTACACATATATATTAAGTCACAAAAACCTAAATTAGTTAACACATAACTAATTCACATAAGTGGTTAACCCTCATGGTTAACTCACTCTAATTAAATAAATAATCAACTATCACATAATTAATTACATCACCCACATACTCACATAATTAAATTAATTATGTATTTTAGCTAAATTATAATTAAACAATTATAATTTAAACACTTAATCTAATTATAATTACTCAATTATAATTACCTCTTAAATTATCAAAATTTCATAATTAATAGTTAATTAAACTATATCATGCATTATAATTACACAATTTACAATTAATCATGTATTTATCAATTATAATTTATAATAATCATGCATTTATTAAATTATAATTACATAAATTATAATTTAAATTAACATCTATTTGATTAAAATAAATCAACTTCTATACATTATAATTTCACAAAATTATAATTTAAATTAAACATTTACTCTTAATTATAATTAATCAAATTATAATTAAATAACTTAGTTTACAATTAAACAATTATATCTTATAATTTAAATACTATATTAAGTTTTCAAAACTTTCTTTTTCTCGAATTATGAAATTATCAACTTCATGTTAACACATGTTATAGCAGCTAGATACATGCTCATTATCTTAGCAATAATGTAATGGAAACATAAAAACATACTGCACACTTGACTAAAACTCACTAACACTGCACTGTGCACGGCGCAGCTGCGCAGCCAGCAGTCCTTGGTACCGGCGCAGCTGCGTAGGGGTCAAAACTGGGAAAATCACGTGGCGCAGCTGCGCTGCTCCTTGCCTTGCTGCCGGCGCAGCTGCGCAGCAACTCGGCCAGACGCAGACAGCCACACTTTTCTGCTTTACCGAACATCCCATACAAGCCAACAAATGGAAAATTACAGTAACGTAGCCACTTTAACTCCATACATAAGCAATAATACATAACACAACATGTTTCTACAACATAATAACCATCTAAATAATGATAATCACAAGTTTTAAAATCCAATTTGGCCATTTTCATGAAAACTCATATTTTCTCAAAAATAATTTACTGTAACTATTTTTCTCCATCAAATTCGAACTTATATATATGCATTATATATGAAGTTGAAGATAACATCAAGTAATTACTTAATAAGCATATTAACACATACTAATTGCATGAATTTCTCAATTAAAATTAACCACACACATGAAATTCCATATGAACTCATATAAATATAAATTTTCTATTAAAATATATTTTTACAGTAATTTGATTTCTGAAAATCCTCTTATGTCATACAATTACTACAATCAACACATGGATACAATACATATATTAAATTCATGATTTTACAATTTCATGAAATTCACAGAAAACTAAATTTACAGAAATTCCAAAACAAGGAAGAACAATTAATTACAATTCTTTAAAACTATAATATAGTAATTACCTTTTTGATGATTGGAGAAGAATACAAAGATTAACTCTAGCCTTCACAAGTTTCTTCTTCCTTCTCTTCTCTAACTTCTCTGCTCTTCTTTTATCTCTTTGTTCTTAGCTATATAGACTAACTTCTAATCTAACGTAGTATAGGAACAATATATAACTGATATATCACTAATACGTATTAACTATTACTTAATACTATAATTTAAATTAGCAGTTACAAAATTCAAAAGCCACAAGGTTATGTTTGGAAACATGTAGTTTTTAAAACTACTTTTATTAAATTAACCATGGTTTAGGTAATTTAGGTTTAAGCTAGTGTAAGGGCCCTGTTTGGCAACAGTCCTTTAAAACCAAAGCAAGGGCCTTGTTTGTTTAAAATCATTTAAAATTCTATTTCTTTATTTTAACAAATCATTTTAACACATACCTTAATGTCATATTTTAATCAATTAAATATTAATCAACTAATTTAATCAATTAAAATCTAACATCAATTAATCACATAAAATTGTCACATAATTATAATTACTAGCTAATTATAAGTCATGTAACACTTCATCACATAATTCATCTAATTCAATTTTCTCAATTAAATTAGAACTATAATATAAAATTAATATACATTAATTAAATAAATATTACACATTCATTTAATTAATATATAACACTTAATTAAATCACTCCATAAATCACATAATTTATTTACTTAACTCAATAAATAAATCACATAAAATATTTATTTAACTCAATAAATATTTCAAATTATTATATAAAATCACAATCGTTACAATCTTCCCCCTTAAAAGGATTCTGTCCCCAGAATCACATAAAAAAAATTCTCGTCTATTACATTTCTTCCATTTTTAAAAGGATTCTGTCCCCAGAATCAGTACACAAGGGGTTACACAACTAAGCAAATAAATGCGGATAAGATTTCATCATAACATCTTCGAGCTCCCACGTAGCTTCTTCAGCACTGTGGTTCCTCCAGATTACCTTAACAGAAGGTATCACTTTATTCCTAAGTACTTGTTCTTTTCTATCAACTATTTGAACAGGCACTTCTTCATATGTTAAGTCCTTATCAAATTGCAAAGGTTCATACTCTATCACATGTTTATAATCGTGCTTGTAAGGTCCTTAACACAGAAATATGAAAGACATTATGTATATTCTCGAGCTCCGGAGGTAATGCAATCTCGTAAGCTACCTCACCCACCTTTCGTAATACCTCAAAAGGTCCAATAAATCTGGGACTCAGCTTTCCCTTCTTACTAAATCTAATCTTCCCCTTCCAGGGAGATACTTTCAGGAACACAAAACTTCCTGATAAGAGTTCTCGATTTTGTCGATGAAGATCGACATACTTCTTTTGTCTATTTTGAGTAGCAATTAATCTCGTTCTGATCAGCTTCACAATTTTAGCGATTTGTTGTACCAATTCTGGTCCCAACAATTGACGTTCACCGACTTCATCCCAGCACAAAGGAGTTCTGCATTTTCTGCCATATAATGCTTCGTAAGGCGGCATGCCAATACTCGCATGATAACTATTATTGTAGGCGAACTCCACCAACAGTAGATGATCCTCCCAGCTTCCTTTGAAGTCCATCACACAAGCTCTCAGCATATCCTCTAGCGTCTGAATCATTCTCTCGCTCTGTCCATCAGTCTGAGGATGATATGCTGTACTCATTCGCAATTGCGTTCCCAGACATTCTTACAAATGCTTCCAAAAATTCGACGTAAAACGTGGATCTCTGTCGGACACAATCGACACCGGAACACCATGTCGAGAAATAATTTCCTTCACGTATAGCTTCGCTAGCTTATCCAGGTTGTACTTAACCCTGATCGACAGAAAGTGGGCTGAGTTCATCAGTCGATCCACTATAACCCATATAGCATCAAATCCCTTCTGAGTCGTTGGAAGACCTACTACGAAATCCATCATGATGTGCTCCCACTTCCACTCTGGAATTTCTAACGGTTGTAGCAAACCACCAGGTCTCTGGTGTTCTGCTTTAACTTTTTGACACGTTAAGCATTTTGTAACACATTCAGCCACATCTCTCTTCATATTTGGCCACCAGAAATAATGCCTGAGATCCTGGTACATCTTCGTACTCCCGGGGTGAATAGAATATCTATAACTATGAGTTTCGCTCAGAATCTCCTCTTTAACCTCAGGTATTGGTGGTACCCAGATTCTACCTTCAAACCGTAACAGACTTTCATTATCGATCTTGAACTTAAACTCCTCGCCATCGGTTATCCTTTTTCGAATCTTCTCACATTCTTCATCGTGAAGTTGTGCTTCTTTCACTTTATCTACTAGAGTAGAACCAGTGGTTACTTGAAATAATATCTCATCTGATTCCTTCGGAAACTTCACTTCCAACTCCAATCTAGCCATTTGTTCTATTAACCGATCCTGATCAGTTAACACATTCAGCTTCTCCCGACCTTTTCTGCTCAAAGCGTCGGCAACAACGTTAGCTTTACCCGGATGGTAAAGTATCTCGCAATCGTAGTCTTTAATCAGTTCCAACCACCTTCTTTGGCGCATGTTCAAATCCTTCTGGGTAAATATATACTTCAGACTCTTGTGATCTGTGTATATTTCACACTTTTCTCTATATAAGTAGTGCCTCCAAATCTTTAGGGCAAACACTACTGCCGCCAATTCTAGATCATGGGTCGGATACCCCTTCTCATAATCTTTTAGCTGACGTGACGCATAGGCAATGACTTTGTCGCTCTGCATCAACACAAAGCCTAATCCTTTATGTGAGGCATCGCTATATACTACTAAATTCCCCGAACTATCCGGTAAAGACAATACAGGCGCAGTACTCAACCTCTTCTTCAGCTCTTGAAAACTCTCCTCACACTTCTCTGTCCAAACAAACTTAACTATTTTACGAGTCAAATTCGTTAACGGAGTTGCAATTCTAGAAAAGTCTTGGATAAATCTACGGTAATAACCTGCCAATCCCAAGAAACTCCTCACTTCAGATGGCATCTTCGGCTGTTCCTAGTTCATAACAGCTTCAACCTTCGACGGATCTACCAAAATACCATCCTTGTCAATCACGTGGCAAGAAATTGCACACGTTCCAACCAAAATTCGCACTTCGAGAATTTAGCGTAAAGCTTCTCTTATCTCAGGGCTTCTAAGGTTAGTCGTAAGTGTTCAGCATGGTCCTCCTCGGTCTTGGAATAAACCAAGATGTCATCTATGAACACTACCACGAACTTGTCCAGAAATGGCTTGAACACCCTGTTCATTAGGTCCATAAATGCAGCTGGGGCATTCGTGAGACCAAATGACATCACCAAGAAGTCGTAATGACCATATCGAGTCCTAAAAGTCGTTTTCGGTATATCTTCCTTCCTCACCTTTAATTGATGATACCCGCTTCTCAAATCAATTTTTGAGAAGTACCTCGCACCCTTCAGTTGATCAAACAAGTCATCGATCCTAGGTAAAGGATACCTATTCTTGATCGTAACTTTATTCAACTCCCTACAATCAATGCAAAGACGCATCGATCCATATTTCTTCTTAACAAACAAAACAAGCGCTCCCCACGGTGAAACACTCGGTTGGATATACTTCTTGTCTAGTAATTCTTGCAGTTGAACCATTAGTTCCTTCATCTCGACTGGAGCCATTCTGTACGGAGCCTTTGAAATCATACAAATTATATACAAATGAATTATACGTACTAATAAACATATATAATCAACTTCTTTACAATTCAACCATAAAACTCCAATTACAGAGACTCCAAATAACTTTTCATGAAGAAAACTAAGAATGTAAATTAAAGTTTGAATCAAGAAATTACCCCTGATTATTTGTTTAGATTGCTAGAATATGAAAGAAAGCTTCTTTAATTCTCCAACTTCTTCTTCAATCTCAACAACTCTCAAATTTCTCTCTTTTTCTCTCTGTATTGTTTTTTGTAAAATGAACTGACAAGGAACTAATATAACTATTGTACGTATAAATCAACTGGCACAACATGGGTAGCGGTTAAGTGCAGCAAGGCCTTAACTGCTCCCATGTTCTTAAGGTCATATTTGGTTAGTCTCAAAAAGGCTTTTTTTAATTTATTTTAATTAACTTGTCTATTATATAGTTTATTTGTGACACTTTAATTAATCAAATAATATTATTTAAATTCAATTAAATTAGAGGCAATATTACACATTAAATCAAATCATCACATAATTAAAATTCTCATTTAATAATTATGACAAATCATTAAATCTCTAATTAATTAGAATAACATTATAATTATTAAACAACTCATTTAATTTAATTATCCCAATTAAATTCACACTTTAAACTATAAAATTATTTTACACTAATTTAATTAATATAACACATTTAATTAAATTAATCTACCATAATTCCATCAAATATTTATTTAACTCAATAAATAAATCAAATAAAAATATTTATTTAATTTAATAAATATTTAAAATAAATTATAAAAATCTCGTTCGTCACAGGTCATTCATAAAGGCACTCATATCTGCAACAATGCCCTCTGGATAGGATCTGAGAGTCGTACTATCAGCAACAGAAGCATCCCTGGTTGCCCGAGCCTCATCTCTCTCAAGAGCCAAAACATCCCTAGAAGCCCGAGCCTCATCTCTCTCGGCAAAAGTAGCATCCCGACTGAAAAGGTTCGTCAACACTAAGGCTCTAGCATGATTCCTCTCAAAGGTCAAAAGTTGTATCACCTGCTCCAAAGACTCTACAGAAGGTGGGGCAAGCAAAAATTAAAGAACTAGGGGTGTTACTAAACAGGGCTGCTGTCACAAAAGTAAACAGCACATCCTCAATGGGAGAAACAGGATCCTTCATAGGCTCCTCCTCATCAGAATTGGTACTAGGCTCTGAATAAGCAGCCATGGATGATGAAATATCTGCCTCTAGCCATGCAGAATACTCCGAGGAAAGACCCGGATGACTCGAGGAAAAATCAGCCCTCCCTCGATGGATCCAAGAATCATAAACTCTAGACAAATCATCCTCTAACAAAAACGAGGTTGGTAACCGTTGATCAAAAGCTCCATCAAAAGAATAAACATCCTGGTACTGGTCGAACTATCCTAAAACAGCCAAAGGATGATATTTGGTCACTCCTCCCAGACCAGCCAAGGGCAAAAAGTCTATACCCACTGCATAGGTGACAAAGCTGTAAGGGGAGCTAAATCCTGAGTAATGCAAAATGGAGAATGGATCCTCAATCACGGCCAAGAAGACAAACCAAGATGTTATATCTACACAGTCAGTAGGTCGAAAAGGATAAGCTATAGATATCTCATGTGTCAAGCAATATCCATGGGGTCTGAAAATGCCGATCAGTCTCAAATGCATCATAAACCAGATGTATAACAACACTGCACTACCTCTGAAGAATCTAATAGTATGCGTTTGGCAGAATGAGACTGACATCAAGGTCTCTGCTAATATCATATGTAGGATGGTGCGACCTTCTCTGAGAGCACTAACTACTGTGATTAGGCCAATATCCAGATGGTCCATATACATCGGCATGTATAGATAAGCCACAACGCACATTAATAAAGCATCTACTCGAGAAGCCTGCCACTCATCCTCGGTAATGGAAAAATCTTCTAAGTGTAGTAGATAGATGTCTAGTGATCCAAAATGGTATATCAAGAAATCCCGGGATACCACATGCCCTGAGGTAATCTCTTCTAAGACAACAGTGCATCGCAAACTGGTATAGGTCATAAACTGCCGCCTCAACTCTCCAACAGCTACCCTGGCACAGAGCCGGTCCAACGAGAAGTTTGTGATAAGATCATACTCCTCTAATGTAGGAGTCAACTCATAAGTCCCAAACCTGAAGACCTATCTCTTAGGGATCCAGCATGATAACATGCCCTCTATAAAGCCCACTGGAACCTGGAATGTCAGGAGGGCCATAGAATGTCCCAGCATGCGATCAACTGTCAATCGGTCCAAATGGGGCAGACTATCATACCACAACCTTAAAGACCAGGCTATCAAAGTAAGAGGACTGTGCTCGATCCTGGACACGATGGATGAAGACATATATAGAACCATATTATGAGACCATCCAGGGGTCAATGCTAAACTCATTAATATACATGCACATCCATGATATATAATGCATGCATCATGATAGATAACAATAATAAATGATAATATGATGCAATGAATAGAAAGCATTATGCATACATTCCTAAATACATCATCATCTAATACATCATCTCTGTCTGATAGCTAAAAATAAAAAGTACAGAGAAATGGGACACGTCCGCCAAATATCTAATAGAGGCCTAGCAAAAGAGATAACAAGCCTATCAAAAGAAATCTATGATATCTACATCTAGCTGATCAACCTACTGCAACTTTGCCTGAGTCACCGTATCTCTGCCAGATGGGATATCGGGTCGGTATAGAGGGAGATCTACTACAGTAAAGCTGTCAGAATATGGGCCACCTGAGGGGCCAGCGCCAGAGCTGGACAGATCAAAAGAATTTGTCTCTCAGGGATCTCTGGCCAAATGCCTGATGAAAAAATGTGCTCGGTCCAACCGCTGGGTCAATCTAGTAATCTGCTCCAAATTAGTGGGCTCTCTAACACAGGCAATCCAGTCTGCCATCATCACGGACCCGATAACCATGTCCGCTAAGAACTGAGTGGCACGGGTCTGAGCCCCAATGGTGCGAGGAGTCCACCAGTGATAGAATGCCTCCTGAGTGTAAGGGCCCTCTGACAATGTAAAGCCGTCAAAGCCCGCTAGGGGAATCTTCGTGACTGACTGAGATAAAGACTAATGACGTCTAGCAAGAGGAAAATATGGAATGCAAATCTCCCCTAAAGTAGTCTTGATGGCAGGCTCTCCCGATTAGAGCTCTTAGCCATCCTTCGTCAAGAAAGGGATCTAACTGAGTGGATAATATATACTCCATCCCGATCAAAAAACCGTTCTCGAAACCGACTGTCAAATGATCAGGGGTGTAAGGAACCCATGTGACTGCATCGGCGGTCAACAACCTTAACTGCAAACAAGAATGGGTAAACCCCTCTACCACATCGACCTCTGCCAAGGTGGAATAATTATTTTGTCGTCCTCGCGGATAGGTCTTCAGACCTAAAGTAGTAACTGGGCGTAGGCAAGGGATCCACTCATATGCCCAAAATTGGAAATACAAAGATCAAATGTCCTCAGTGATAAAGATCAATAACCTGAACGAGTGAAATTAAAAGATAAAGGAGAAATTACTCACCAGCAAAAATGGGTAACAGCCTAGCTAAGCCTCTGTCACGCCCTCTGAGCGTAAGCGCATCCCTCAAAGGAAGTAGGTAAAGGTGAATGAGCCCCAATCAAACTCTCTGATACAGTCCACATCCCGAGTGACCCTGACCAAAGCGAAAAAAATCGTCGAGGAGTTGTCTGCTAGGAAATAACCCCTAATGATGACAAAGAACAATGGCCGAAGGATGCAATCTCTATCCCTTTGATCATCAGGCAGAGACCCGGACAAAACCCCATTCACAACATCAATGCTCAAAGGTCCAGAACACACAGCCCGACCCTTGAGGCCGTAGCAAGAACTCCCAAGAGGGATTGAACTGCAGTCGGAGAAATATTTGCCACCAAAGGCACCGGATCCCTTGTAAACTCCATCGCAATGATGAACCACCAATCCATTGGTGTCATCATTACCTCATAGTCTAGTAGCTAGAGTGACTGAGCATAGTGAAACCAGCGCTCAGATAAAGCCCTCTAATAACCCCATGGTCAGCGATGGTGTGGAATGGAAAAGAAGGCCTTAAAGCCCCAAGAGTGGACAAAGGCCTAGTACTCCGGATGAAGTGTCCGATACAAAGAGTGAATATTAAACCAGTTCCCCTGGGCTAAGTGAAGCCGGGAACCTGCATCAAGTTCAAAATTAAGTTCAAACCATTGCCCCAAAAGTGGAAAAAGAGGAATGGAAAAAATGAAAACTGCTATTACCTCGTTCGCGTGAAGATAGACGGATGTCGTCTCAAATCATCTAGCAGATCTGGAACTGTCAAGCTAATAGCTGGAAGCTCTCTACGAGGGGTAGAAGAAGGAGGGACGGGATCCTCAATCGGAACATCCTCCTCCTCGTCTATAGTCTTTGTCCTATCAACCTGAATGGGACGAATCACTGACTCGGTCAATAGGTGAGGCTGTCGGGCCGGACGAGGCAAAGGGACACCAAAAGCCCTCCTCCTAACACCTGAAGAAACCCGGCAAGAATTGCTCAGTATATCTGGGGCATAACCGGAACAAAATCTCCAAATCAACAAAAAAAGGGTGAGGTACGCTTCAAAATGAAAGCCATTAAACTCAAATCATTGCATCATGCATAGCCTATGTGAAAAAATGCATTAGTTTAACATACTTCCCCAATATAGTTAAAATTGCAGCCATATTAACTGCCTAGACTCGTGATTTTTTTTTTGAAATAGTCTCCTTTGTAAAACGGACTATCCGCATGCACATAGGCATGACTAGGTGGCCATTCACTAGCACACTAACCCAAAATTATAAGTATTTCATATATATAAAAAACATTAAGATCAAACTCACCATGGCAGCTAAATTACCATTTGTATTTTTATTTGAAAACCCAGGCTCATTTGTCCTCAAATAGGATGAATAAACCAGCTAAAAAAGGTACAAATTAACTATCCCAAAAAAGAAAATTTTGTACACCGGAATGTTCAGCATAGTAAAATACACGTACTTGCTAGGTCTATTAATTTTTATTAAGTCATCTATGCATATATATTTGATACATTGCGTTTGAAATCATTTTACATGAAAACAAACGTTCTAACTGTCAAAATGTGAAAAGAAAGGATGTAAACGTTACCGGTGTTGTGCAGAACATTTGTACGGTGATGAATTTCGTGAAAAGCAGCCCGAACTAAGTAGATCTGAGAGAGAAATTTTTGATTTTGCAGTTTTTTCTAGTTGAAAATAATTTTTTAAAAGGCCAGGGGGTATAAATCCACTCGCGGTCTACTGCGAGTCTACCTGCAGTAGCCATAGGTAGACCTGCGGTAGCCATAGGTAGACCTGCGATAACATACGATGGGTCCCACCCCCTCTGGCTCTATCAAATTTGAGTCACAGCGGAGTCCCTTAAGGCTAAAAAGTTAAATCAACAAAAAAGGTTCTACGCGATTGAGCAGAAAGGGCCTGAATTCCTGAAACGGGACGTCAAACATCGAAGTCTGAAAATCTTCTATAAACCGTTGGTAACAGCTCCAGCGTAGCATCGGGGAAGGGTCCGGTGATGAAAACCATTAAAAAATTGCTTAGACGAAGATTTGAGCACCTGACAGTGTGAACCGCTGGTGATAACCACGGCGTAGCATCGGGAAAAGGCCGATGTTGTAAACTATTAAAAAGTTATTTCTGTCAAGATCAGCGAATTTGACATTACAAGTCACTGGCATCAACCCAGTATGGCATCTGAAAAATCTGGAAAGAACAACCGTGAAAAACTATCTTCATCGGGAAGGACCGATGATGGAATCTGTTATACATAAAATCACCAGCTGAGACATCAAAGCAAAGTTCTAGCGATGATAGACCGTTGTAAACTACCGTTCGAGTAGGCATCGAGAAGGTACTGTGACGCCGCTAAATTCAGACACTCGTATATCAAATTCGTTGCATCACGTGCTAATTTCTAATAACATACTACAATCTCTTGCAACGGAATAATAGAATAATTTACATTGAATTAATATAAATATTCACACCCCACGGTCTCGCAACTTAAACATATCTTAAACCATAACATAACTAATACGTAATATGAACTGAGTCTTATTACAACATCATAATAATCTTAAAAGAGAAAAAACCTACGTCGTAGGCTTGCCCTTACCTTGTGTGTGCCAGAGGGTCAGCACTGCTCTGCCTTAACTGAAATGTTTTAGGCAAAGCAAGAATGAGCAACAAGTTTGCTCAACAAGTAATATAGCAATAAGGTTATACATAATTATACAGCTTAACAATATCCAAGATATGATGTCAAAGGATAACTCAAGAGTTTAAAGAATAATATTATAAACAAAGAAATATCAATAGCTCCAAAACTGTCCTTTGAGTTGTAAATAGAAGGTCATTATAGACCGAAGCATTATCAAAAGGATTCAAAGGTTTCAACGTGTTCCAAAAGATTTAATATTGAGTAGTCACTAAGGACTAAGAACTCCTGCTAGAATTAACAATGTTTAAGTGAAAATTCGATATAAACAAGTACAACAGGTGATCAGTCTCGAGTACCCTACACTATGCATAATATTCACATGATATTTGTGCACACGTCGGTCTCCCGACGGATATATATAGGTTCTCCTTCAATGAGGGTTGTTCATCTCAGTCAATTTATAAGATTCCTCACCAAGCAATTGATTTAGATCGCTTTCAAATTCATGACATGGGTCTAGCCAAATCAAATGGTGTAGACAACTTTCACAATGTATATGAGAATAATTTATAAGTTCAATACTCGCAACATAGTTCGAAGAATATAAACAAGCTTTAAAATAAGATATAAAGTATTAATTTATAAGACATGAATCATACTATCAATTAGTTACTCGTACGATCAATAATAGTACAAGCTTAAGTAGTGCTCAATAACGAGTAAGGTTCGAATACTTGCACAATATCCAAAGTAGTATAAGATAAGGAACTTGCTTGAGTCGTTGCTTAAATCCGACCTCGACTTCTTATCCCTTGATTAACCTATTGTTATCGTAACGGTTAATCTCTATCAACACATAAACATATAAACCTAAATCGGTCTAACACACTAGCCTTAGGTATCTAAGACTTCTCAAAAAAATTATATATTGTTTCTCTATTCGTTATCTCTATCACACTATCATTAATATTGGGTTATGTCCGTATTTCATAGAGTTTCAACATAACATTATTGGATCATATATAAGGCTTATACATTTTGTGACTCATAATAACATATTTTATGCTTACAAGTATTTCAACTAGGTTTCAAGCTTAACATGCATATCTACTTAACTAACTCAACTAAGACAAGTATATAATGAACTTAGTTAGTGATCCTACCTCTTGATGGCTTTCTTACTCTTAGCTAAGAATCTTGAGTAGGCCTCCACATTATTTCCTTGAACCATTAACTAGCAAGAACTCCTATAGGTTTTCTCCTTTTTCTCTCAACTCTCTCTAGCTTTCTATATCTCTACACTTAGCAAATGAAAAGGCAAACTCTTAACACAAACACTTGGGGCTCTCTATTTATAAACAATCTATTATCCCCCTATGGTCATTACACAAAGGGCAAAGAAAGGAGTTGGTGACTAACTCCACCAACTACTACTATTCAGTATACCCTTAGCCATTGGCTACACCATCATTGCTATCACATGGGCTAACTTGTGAGCTCTTCTTAGCTAGAAAATCAGTATTCTAAAGGGTCATGGAAGGGGTCTATTGCACCATATCACAATTTTAATTCCCACCTTGTACACAATGCTAGCATACATGTGACACCCCCAAATTCGGGTACTTTAATTTCCACGGGATTTTATGTTCACTGTACAAATATCACATATCTATCTACCCATAATAAAAGCATCTCATGAAATAGATAAAACATCCTCCCCTTATGGGGTTACAACATCTGAATAATCAATAAATAAATTCCATGTCGAACTAACCTTAAATCTCAAATGCAAAAACATAAACAAATACATAAGTATTAAATAACATCAAGTCTTAAAACATAACATTCTCAATTTCATAACAAGTCTTCAACACTTGTTAACTTTGCGCTTGCCTTTGCTAGTAGAAGTCTCGTCGGACCTTCGTTCTTAACTGTAAAGTTATTATGCAAGAGTGAGCACAATTGCCCACAAGTATAATAATATAACAGTAATAATAACATGCGAGTAAATCAAAGAGTTTTGAATAATGAAAATCTAGACTTTTGAATCAAGAATGAATAATATGAATCAAAGTACATCTGAGGGTCATAAGACCATAAACTATTTCCAAGGTTGTAAAGTATCTCTACTTTGAACCTTTAACAGTCATAAGACTATATGAACTCTACTACTCATACTTGGGGGAATCAGCCCTTAGTACCATAATGTGCACATCATCTCAACGCTAACGCGTAAATAATCCCTTATTAAAGGGTTGTTCATCTCAGTTTGACATCAGAGTCCGCACCAAATAAAGTTTGGTTTGGATAAGCTCAATAACAGTTCTAGAATTTAGAACATTCATCAACTATGGACTAGTCGAATCAGTAAGGGTTCGCTAGTCTTACATGATTCAACAAAAACATTGATATTCAAATCAACTAATAAATCTCAAGAGTATACAATCGAATAAGTATTGTATAACTTAAGTAATACTTTAAAGGATTAATAATATCTCATATGGAATCTCAACTTTAATAAACAAGAATAAAAACTTGCATCATGATAGTGTTTCAAGGATAGAAAGCTTGCTCAATAAAGTAAAGTTTAGGAAACTTGCTCAACAATAATAAATTAGGGATAGAACACTTGCCTCGTGCACAGGATACAGTTATAATTACAATTCACTTCCTCAACGTCCTACACATTTCATTACATTTACAATATTGATTAGTCCCATTACCACTACGTTTAACTGTTGAACTTTTCACTTAAGTCTAACTTAACACGTGGTTCGTAATCTTAACTTGTTAACTAACCACATAACGTGAAACTGAACTCACAACATGCATAACACATAATATGACTCTTAAACGATCACAATCAAACGTTACGACAACAATATCCAAGTTCACACAGAGGTTGTTAACATGAAACTTCAAATTATCTTATACAAGTCAACAACATGTTATAGTACTGTATTACATGCTCATCATGCTAGGCTCATTAGGTTAGGTTCACTTGTCATGTTATGGATTGAAAAACTAAGCAAGCAAAACTGTTTTTCTTTTTGCCCCCCGCCGGGGCAAGGTATTGCACTGTCGGACACTCTCCAGGGCGGGGGTCCTCGGCTGGACGAATTGCAGTTCCTGAAAATCACAGAGAACGGCCAACTAAATCCTAAATTTAACTATTACAGGGATTCTTAATGTTACCCATGAAGTATAAACTTCACAGAAGCATCACACAACGTTTCTAGCATGCTTTGAACACTTTAGATCACATAATCATTCAAATTAGAACACTTAATTTGACTATTTTCGGTATTTTGCAAAGTTTCGAGAGAAATTATGAAATTCGATGTTACAGATTCGTTATAACTTGAATCTGTCCGTTAAAATTCCCTTTTGTTCGTTTAAACATGCATAATCATAATCAACTATCAATTTCAAGTTAAATAAACAATTAAAGCATACAAATTTGTACATAAGGGCCATATTCATGCTTTTTCATACTCTATAACATATGAAAATTCAATTATGGCATAATTACAAGAAATTGATTGTTTTAAAACATATATAGATGATAGAAAATACGTTATAATCATTTAATAACAGTTATATCATCATATCATGTATTAATCACAAAGTAGTTGTTTACAAAAAAAACTTCAAAATACGTTAATGGAGAAATATTATGAACATGAATTACAAAACGTAGATAAGGGATTACCCTTGCTTCCTTGTTTGATTAAATGATGTAAACCTCATTTGATTCTTCAATTTCTTTCCTAACTTACTTCTCTCAAACTCTCTTTTTCTCTCTAAGTTTTTCTCTGAACTTCTTCTGATATAAGATATAAGATATAATACTTAATATGCTATACATATATTATACTACGTATAATAACTGGCAGATCATGGTTGTCAGTTAAGGCCAACATGCACTTAACTGCTCCCATGATCATAAGGCCATGTTTGGTTGTCCTTTTAATAATTCATTTTCCATTATTTTAATTAGCTTATTTAGTATATAGTTTATTTGTCACACTTTTAAATAATCAAATAATCTTATTTATAATCAATTAAATAAAATATAATAATCCACATTAAATCACATTATCACATAATTAAAATTCTCTTTTATTAATTATGTCAAATCATTAAATCTCTAATTAATTATTAAATTAATTAGAATTACATTATGCTTATTAAATAATTCATTTAATCGAATAAACTTAATTAAATTCATACTTTGAATTATAAAGTTCTCTACATTAATTTAATTAATGTAATACATATAATTAAATTAATCTACCATAGTTCCATCAAATAATTATTTAACTCAATAAATAAATTATCAAAAATATTTATTTAATTTAATAAATATTTAAAATAAATTATAAAATTCTCGTTTGTCAAATCTTTCCCCCCTTTAAAAGGATTCTAGCCCCAGAATCACGGTTCAATGAAATTCGTCCCGTTACATTCTCCCCCCTTATAAAGATTCTGTCCCCAGAATTGCTTACACATAAATTAAGCAAATAAGTGTGGGTAAGTCTTTATCATATGTTCTTCGAGTTCCTACGTAGCTTCTTCAGTGTTGTGGTTCCTCCATATTACCTTAACAGAATGTATCACTTTATTTCTGAGAACTTTTTCTTTTTTGTCAACAATCTGAACAGGAACTTCTTCATAGGATAAATCTTTCTCATATTGCAGGAGTTCATATTCAATCACATGTTTATAATCAGGTTTATATGGTCGTAACACTGACACATGGAAGACGTTGTGGACATGCTCTAGCGCCGGAGGTAAGGCTACCTCATACGCAACTTCTCTGATTCTTCGCAGCACCTCGAAGGGTCCAATGAACCTTGGGATCAATTTCCCCTTCTTGCCCAATCTGATCTTTCCTTTCTAGGGAGAGACTTTCAAGAATACAAAGCTATCTGATTCAAATTCTATATTTTTGAGGTGTGGATCGGCGTATTTCTTCTGCCTATCCTGAGCATCTACCAATCTTGTCCGGATCACCTTTACGATCTCGGCTGTCTGTTGTACCAGTTCTAGTCCTAGTAATTTTCTTTCGCCAAACTTCATCCAGTACAATGGAGTTCTGCACTTTCTGCTATACAACGCTTCGTAAGGCGTCATGCCAATACTTGTGTGGTAACTATTGTTATAACCAATTCCACGAGTTGTAGGTGATCATCCCAATTTCCTTTGAAATCCATAATGCATGCACTTAACATATCTTCTAGTGTCTGTATCGTTCTTTCGCTTTGCTCGTCTGTCTTAGGGTGATATGTCGTACTCATTCTCAACTGCGTCCTCATACATTCCTGTAGTCGCTTCCAGAAATTTGATGTGAAGCGCGAATCTCGATCAGAAACAATCGACACTGGAACTCCGTGTCTTGAAACAATCTTCTTCACGTACAATTTTGCCAATTGCTCTAGGTTGAATATGTTCTTGATCGGTAGGAAGTGTGCTGATTTCGTCAGTCAATCAATGATGACCCATACTGCGTCGTAGCCTTTTTGCGTTGTCGGAAGACCCACTACGAAATCCATAGTAATATGTTCCCATTTCCATTATGGGATCTCTAGTGGTTGTAGCAATCCACTTGGCCTCTGATGTTCTGCTTTCACTTTTTGACACGTCAGGCACTTGGCAACACAATCAGCAACATCTCGTTTCATATTCGGCTACCAAAAATACTGTCAGAGATCCTGGTACATCTTGGTACTCCCTGGGTGAATCGAATACCGTGAACTATGAGCCTCGCTAAAAATTTCCTCCTTAATCTCTGGCACTAACGGTACCCAAACTCTGCTCTCAAATTTTAACAGTCCCTCACTGTCCACCTTGAATTTCTGTTCATTCCCTTCAGATATCTTCTTTTTTATCTTCTCACAGTCTTCATCCTGAAGTTGTGCTTCTTTAACCTTATCCAATAAAGTTGTACCAGCTCCCAACTGGAACAGCTTCTAGTCAGATTCCATCGGATATCTCACCTCCAATTCATGCTTCTCCATTGTTGAAATTAACTCCTCCTGGGCAGTCAACAACATTAATTTCTCTATACCCTTCCTGCTTAAGGCATCGGCGACCACATTCACTTTACCCGGATGGTATAAGATCTCACAGTCATAGTCCTTTATCAATTCCAACCATCTTCTCTGTCGCATATTTAGATCCTTATGTGTAAAAATATATTTCAGACTCTTGTGGTCTGTATATATTTCACATTTCTCTCCATAGAGATAGTGTCTCCAGATTTTCAAAGCAAATATCACCGCAACCAATTCCAAGTCATGGGTCGGATACCCCTTCTCATATTCTTTCAATTATCGTGATGCATACGCAATGACCTTGCCGTTTTGCATAAACACACAGCCTATTCCTTTATGTGACGCATCACTATAAACCACAAAATTTTTTGTACTATCCAGAAGAGATAACACAGGTGCCGTACTCAACCTCTTCTTAAGTTCTTGGAAGCTTTCCTCATATTTCTCCGTCCAAACGAACTTCACCGATTTCCTAGTTAAATTCATCAGTGGAGTTGCGATCTTGGAAAAGTTCTGAATAAATCTTCTATAATATCCTATCAATCCAAAAAAACTTCTAACTTTCGACGGTGTCTTCGGTTGATCCCAGTTCATCACAGCTTCGACCTTTGATGGATTTAATGAAATTCCGTCCTTATCAATTACATGTCCGAGAAATTGCACTGGCTCAATCCAAAATTCACATTTTAAAAATTTGGCGTACAACTTCTCTCTTCTTAATGCCTCCAATGTCACCTTCAGATGCTCTACGTGTTCCTCTTTGGTCTTCGAATACATCAGAATGTCGTCGATAAAAACCACCACGAATTTGCCCAAAAATGGTCTGAATACTCTGTTCATTAGGTCCATAAATGCTGCAGGCGCATTTGTTAGACCAAATGACATCACCAGAAATTCGTAATGACCATATCGAGTCCTAAATCCTGTCTTTGAAACATCTTCTGTCCTCACCTTCAATTGATGGTAACCACTAATCAGGTTTATCTTTGAGAAGTATCTCGCTCCCTTCAACTGATCAAACAGGTCGTCAATCCTAGGCAATGGGTATTTATTCTTGATTGTGACCTTTTCCAACTCTCTATAATCGATGCAGAGCCGCATCGTCCCATCTTTCTTCTTAACGAATAGCACTGGCGCTCCCCATTGCGATACGCTCGGCTGAATGTATTTCTTGTCCAAAAGCTCTTATAGTTGTACCATTAATTCCTTCATTTCTACCGGAGCCATACAGTATAGTGCTTTCAATATTGGAGTAGTTCCTGGCGCCAAATCGATAACAAACTCTACTTACCTATCTGGCCAAAGTCCTGGAAAATCGTCTGAAAATACGTCCATGAAGTCTTTCACTACTGGTATCTCCTCTAACTTCGAGTTCTCTTTACTACTATCGACTATATAGGCTAAATATCCTACACAGCCTTGTCTCAATAACTTCCTGGCCTGCATCATCGTCAAATAACTCGCTTGTCTAGGTGACTTGCTGCCATAAAATATATCCTTTGACAGAGTTATAAGGTTTATACATTTCCTCTGCCAATCAATTATCGCCCTATAATTGAACAGCCAATCCATCCCCAAGATAACGTCAAATTCTCCTAAGTATAATCGGGATAAGATCTACGTTCATCACATTACCCTTAATATCCACCCTATAGTTCTTGTATACATATTTAACAGGAATCACTTTCCTATTCACAATCTTTATGTTCATAGGGTATTATAACTCAACCTTAGGTAGTTCTAAGTTCTTAGCAAAGTTATCGGATATAAATGAGCAAGTAGCACCCGAATTAAATAATACATAAGCATTAACTTTATTGATCATAATGATACCTGACACCACATCGCGAGACTGCACAGCATCCTGCACTGTCATATTGAATGTTCTGCGGTAGGTCGGTTTGTTGCAGTTGGTCCTGTAATTGTCAAAGCGTTGCCACCGCTGCTTCCCATGTTCCCACCTGCTCCTTCCCATCTAGATAACTTCTTAGGATAGTCCATTGCCAAGTGGTCCTTAGACCCACATGTGAAACAGGCGCCCTTCTTAGGGTTAGGGCAGTTAGATGCTATGTGGCCTTTCTGACCACAATTGTAGCAAACTCATTTACCCTTTATACAGACCCCCAGGTGGTTCTTCCCACATGTCGGACATGCTTCTACCCTCTTCTTCTAGTTTCCCTGCTGATTTTCGGTTGATGGGCTGTCATTCCACCTCCTCTTCTTATTACTGCCTCCACCAGTGTTGTTACCACTCGCCTTGTTACCTTCTACTTTGCTTTTTTTCTTCTTCTACTCTTGGTTGTACTTGATCATAGCATCGCTCCCACCTTCAGCGATGATTGTTTTATCCAATACTCCAGCAAAGGTGTTCAACTGGAACATCAACACTTTGCTATACAACCAGGGCTTCAGTCCCTGTTCGAATCTTCTGGCCTTCCTCTCATCAGTGTACACTTTGTATGTGGCAAACCTAGCCAGCTCATTAAATCTTACCACATAATCTGTCACAGACATGTTGCCCTATTTTAGCTCTAGAAACTGAACATCCATTTAGTTTTGTGAGCTGGTCGATAAGTACATTTCAAAAAACATTTCTTCGAACCCCTCCCAGGTGATCACACCTTGTCCTCCCCGGACCTTGTTTGCCTGCCACCAATAACTGGCCTCCGCCTTCAGCATGAATGTCACATATGCTGTCTTCTGATCTTCGCTGACCCTAGCGACGTCGAGAACCTTCTCCATTTCCATAACCCAAGTCTGTGCTTCTATTGGGTTTGTGGATTCCTTAAATTTTGGCGGTCCCACCGCATTGAAGTCCTTGAATGTTGTGTTCAGTGGAGCTTACGGCTGGTTGTTCAGAGCTCTAGTCAAAAGATTCACCAACTGCTGAACGGGGTTGGCGTTGGCATTAGCGTCGTTGTTATTAGTCGACCCTTCTTAGGCTGGTTGACGGTTAGGGCATCTTCTCGACGGCATATTTCTGTTAAGATATACGCTTATTAGATCTTTATTCAATCCTTTAAATATTTAAGGCTTAACTTAAATACTTTAAGGTAACACTTAACACATTTCATCTCAAATAAACTCTGATATTTTATTTAATCAAAAGTTTTAAACAAAACAAGATAGCATCACTACCATTTACATCAACTATCCCGACATAAATAATCTTCAGGATTTAAATCATCAAAATATTCCTTTGTTTATAATCACATCAGAATTTACATTATTTAACTAACTGAAATATTCACATAATCATATTATTCCTATCACGGCCTACTAAGGCATTGAACAACTTTACTGCGCTCTTCCTCCATAATGCGAAACATTGTCCTGCGATCCAGTATATTCCAAGGTAGATCTTCGAACTAAACTGGATATCACATAACCCGATTCTGGGCCTTATCAATCACAGTCTAAAACGTATAGTCTATCTCCTCAATCTTAGCCTTCTTTGCCCGATCGTTATCCCCGGCAAGATCTGCACGTCGTGAAGCCCTCATCCAAGCATCCTCTGCTATGGCACGCTTCGCTGATTTCTCAAGCAAATCATTCTTTAGCTTTTCTATCTCCTTTGACTTCTGCTCACTTTGGCCCTTCTCATGAACCAACTCCCACTCCACGTCTCCAAGGCGTGTATCCAGAGTCTCGATCACTGATAGTAGTGTGCATACAAGCCAATCATGTATGATGACAAAGCACATACTTTGTAAACAATCTTATTTATTTATTAATAAAATATTCATTTAAGGCATATAATTATCTACATGGTGCTGTTTTTATAATATGTAAATAACCCATAGTTTTAAGCAATGCTTTTAGAATCATGATGAGATCATGATAATGAGATCTAAATTCTTAGAAAGCTTAAAAACTAAAATAGTTCCCAATTGTGGGATTACTAAAATGGGGATTAGTAAATCCGGATAGATTGGTACATATGTTGCTTGCTCATTGGATGAGGATGACTGATCTCATGGTCATTTGTGTGGAGACACTAAAGCAAGTATGTAGGTGCTTATTGGAGAATAAGTTCACTGAACGTGACTCGCTATGGAATACCTAATGGAGTTTTACTCGTCTGTCAATAGGAATTCCTAATGTGATAGTAGTACATGTGATCCTTGGACTTGAGATCATCATAGTATCTTGTAGTAACAAATTATACTTTGACTAATTCCTTAAGGCCTTTTAAGGCATATATAGGGTATGCTTGGGTATAATGAGTTACATATGGAGATAATGAATGATCAATAAAGAATATACCACCTCTAGTAAAAGAAGAGATATGTCCTATGTGATTCGTTAAAGACAACCTAGGAATCCTTGACCAAGGTAGAATGAAATTAGAAAGAGGTTTCTAATTTGCATTATTTGGAGTTATACATTTTCTAATAGAAATACATATGATTAAATAAACTAAGACTTGACAGTAAATTCATGTCTTATATTTAATTGGGACATTGTATGGTGGAAGGATTGAATTGTACGGTAACTATTAACTCACAAGTTCTTTTATGATTAATGTTGAAATCTATATTATCTGGAAAGTCGTTGATCGCTAGGGAGGCTTATCCCTATTGTAGAATAAATGTTATTTATTTAAATAGATTATTAGTTTAATTTATTTATTTAAATTAGATTAGAATTGTTCTAATTGATTTATTCACAACCGGTTTAATATGGAGAACCTAAAGGGTCACACCATAAAAGGAAGAAGAATTATTTAAGAAGAAAATGGCATGATAGTAATAATGCATTAAGTATAATTAATTTAATCTATGATGATAGAATAAATTAAATAGCTTAATATTTATTATTTAATATTTTAGAAATATTAAATATAAATTAATAAGAGGAGTCTTATTATTATTATTATTATTATTATTATTTTAATTCTAAAGGAGTTTAGGAATTAATATAATATCAGTACTCTCTCTCAATCCTAATAAAGATTAGGATATAAATTAATTAAAAGTAATTAATTAATTAATTAAATAAAACCCTATTCTAATTGGATTAGGAGGGTTAACCTAATATCTATATAAGAGAGTCTTATATCAGAAATAAGGTACGTGAATTTTTCAAGAGTTGGGAGTACACATATTCTATAGAGATAGAAACAAGGGTTAAGCCAATAACCCATCTTACTGAGTTCTTCATCTTCCTTGGTGGATCACCGTTAGAGGCCAAACATTTGGGTGGCTGACATTGATCAAGGGAAGGAGCCACTACAGAGGAATCAAAGGAATCAAAGGAGTAGAACTTGTACCTTAGGAAGCTTGGATCTTCAAAGGTATAATTCTGTTTTTCTCCTTTTTCATTCACTGATAATTGATGCACAAGAATGATCATGGTAATGAGTTTGTATAAATTTTTGAAAACCTAGTTTTTTACGCTTTCGCCCTATTTATGTGATTTGATTGCATGATTGCGTTACGTACAAACCCAACAATCACACCATCCTTCTGCTTGATGGTAGCCTGCTAAGTAACTGTCTCCTCCTTCAGCTCCCTAACAGTATCCTGTAACTCTATGTTACGGTCATACAGTTCGTCGTACATCTCAGCACTGATAGAGTTTAGTGAGAATTCATCAGGGTCTTCATCCTCCTCCTCAGCTGCCTCAGCCTCAACCTCAACCTCAATCTCCTCAGAGTCCTCCTCTAAGTCAAACACTGGCTCATGCTCCTGACCAACAACAGTGATCAAAGGAGATGGCTCTCGACGAACCAACTGCTCCCAGACTGTATGAATGTCTCGGGGCTCCTCCTCAATAGCCACTCGGGGTACAACCTCCCTAGGCTGACTGGATCCTCCAACACCCGACATCCTGACAATCAAAATTTTAAGTCTTAGTTATTACGTGATGCTAATCGATACTCGTGCAAGTACATATGTAACGGATGAGAATTTTTTTTTAATTATTTTATTGTGATTCTGGGGACAGAATCCTTTTAAGAAGGAAAGATTGTAACGAATGAGAATTTTATATATGAATTTAAATATTTATTGAATTAAATAAATATTTTAATTGATTTATTTATTGAGTTAAATAAATACTTTATGTGATTGTTGTAGAGTAATTTAATTAAGTGTTATATATTAATTAAATAAACATTTAATATTTAATTTAATTGATGTGTAATGATTTTATGATATAGTTCTAATTTAATTGAGATAATTAAATTAGATGAATTTTTATGTGGTAATTGTTACATGAGATTATGATTAGCGAGTAATTGTAATTGTTATGTGGCAAAAATTATTTGGTTAAGTGATGCTAGCTTTAATTTAATTAAATTAGAATGTTAAGATTTAATTAAATAAAGTGTAACATTGAAAGTTATGTGTTATAAGAATTAAAATTGTTTTTAAAGAGTTTTGCCAAACAAGGCACTTGCACATGTTTTAATTCCGTTTTGTCAAACGGGGCCTTAACTACTAAAAATCTGTTTTTAAATAAGCTGTTTGCCAAACAAGCCTTATGGCTTTTAAAATTTAAAATATTATAACTGATATATTAATTGTTAGTTATTATATATAATTATATTATTAAATATTATAACAGTTATATTATATGTATATACGTTAGTTTAGAAGAGTACAAAACAAAGTTAGAATTTTATCAGTGTTAGAAAGAGAAATACAGAGAAAGTTAGAGAGAAAAGAAGAGAAAAAGGGAAAAGGCTTGAGAGAATCACTGCTATACCAACAAGCACCATCATCATCTTCTTTCTTACTAAGCTTAAGGGTATAATCCTAATCCTTGTAGTTTAGAAATTATTATGTTTTTACTGTTCTTCAAGTTTTGCTTCTCTGTAAAATAGTTTTCAAAATAATTTATGTAAATATGATCTATATGTGTTAGATTATGTATATAAACTGTTAGATGTGAATTATATGATTGTTTAAGTGATTAATTTCATGTAAAATATGATGAAGATGAAGAAATCATGTTCATAGCAAATTACAGTGAACTACTTTTGAAAAATAGTCTTTAAATTATCAAAATTCGTGTTTGATTATGATATATTATGTAAATTGATCATAGATTATGATAATATATCAAGAAACAAAATTAACATGCTTTAAAGTGTTTGATTTGGTTTAAAAACAAAGTCACAGTGATAATTTTCTTCAATAAAGCTTAAACATGGTGTTTTCTTCAAAATCACGGAATTAGGTGTTTTGATTATGTGTTGTGGTGTTTATGTATGTTAAAAACATGTTAGAAGTTTAAGATTTTGTTTTCACAAAGTTTCATACGCATTGTGTTAGTTAAAATCGGACTTCAGTGCGAAGAAATAAGCCAAATTGGCTTTTTCTTTGCACAGTTCGCAAGCCGGGGAACCCACCAGCAAAGGGACCCACCCCAGCGGGGATTTTGGCCTAGAAACACCAGCCCTAGCGGGTGTTGTTGTTGTCCGGAGATTTTGCTTTGGTTCCGAGTAGTTTTGATGCATTACGCGATTAGCTAACTTAATGTGATGACATGTTAAGTGTATTAAACAATAAGATAACATATTTTTGACATGTTTAAGATAATTTGAAGTCTCATATTAATATTTTATGTGTGTACATAGATATTTTTATCATAGGGTATGATTTTGATAGTTTAAAGTGTTATACACGTATGATGTGCATGTTGTGAGTTTAGACTCACGTGTGTGGTTAGTTAAGCGAGTTAAGTTTACAAAGCATATTATTAAGTTGAACTTAAGTAAGAAGTTAAACGGTTTAATATAGTGGTTATAAAACTAATCTGTATTGTAAATGTATTGTAATATGTAGGATAATTGTGGAAGTGATTGTAAATTGTAGCTTGCGCTTGAGGCAAGTTTTCTAAATAACTTTACTTGAGCAAGTTCTTCCTATCCTGTCTTTTACGTTTATGCAAGTCTTCTAATGATACTCTTTCGTTGAGCAAGTTTTCTAATACTTATCTTATTGAACAAGTTCATTATTGAATTGTTGTGACCTTAACTTAATTGTTCAAGCAAAGTCCATACTGTCTTTTAAATGCTTTAAGTTTATTTCTAAAGCATGATTATTAAATATGATGTCTATTATTATGACTCATAGTTATGTCTTAGTTCTTTTGATTATCGAATTCTAAATTATTGTAAGTTAATTCAACTACTCCTTAGTTGATGATAGTTGAACTCTAAATTTCCCTTAAAGCTTATCCAAACCAAACTTTCTTTGGTGCAGACTTGTTATTAAAATACTGAGATGAACAACCCTATCTAATAGGGGATTACCATTCGAAAGCGTTAAGATGTTTGTGCACAATACATGGTACGAAGGGCTGATCCCCCTAAGTACGAGTTAAGAGTCCATATAGTCTAGCGACCGTTAAATGTTTTAAATAGAAATGTTTATAACATAGGACATAGTTCAAGGTCTTATGACCCTTAGATGATTTCTATATTCGAATTCTAAATGTTGATGAAAGAATTATTATTAATTCTTTATTATTGATGAAAGAAACGTTATTCAAATCTTTTAAAGTTATTCAGATTATGTCATCACTATTATTGTTATTATTCCAAGTGAGCTTTTGTTTGCTCACTCTTGCAATTAATAACCATTGCATCTAAAGTCGAGAATGCAGACGCCCCGTTAACTAGTAAACGCAAGAGCAAGATGAACAAGTGAAGACTTGTTTTGATTATGATGTGTAATAGAACTTTAATGTTTATAATGTTTATTTTTCGCATTAATTATTTACGTTAAGGTTTGCAAACCCTGGGATGTTTTAATTAGGTTGTAATCCTTTTGATAGGGAAGATTTTATTATTTATTCAAGGTTGTAATTCATTTTACAAACCTTATTATGGGCAGTAGTTATGTTTTATTTAGATAGTGAGCACCAAATCCCGTGGAATTAAAGTACCCGGATTTGGAGGTGTCACAACATAAATATAAACACATAGCACATAAGGTAATTTATTATCTTTCTTAGAACTCGATAAGAGTTATCATTACTATAATATCGAAGGCAACTACCTTAAGGTTTTCCCCCACCTAAGGTTCATAACCTACAGCTCTGAAACCAACTTGTGACACCCCCAAATCCGGGTACTTCAATTTCCAAGGGATTTGGTGTTCACTGTACAAATATCACATATCTATCTACCCATAATAAAAGCATCTCATGAAATAGATAAAAACATCCTCCCCTTATGAGGTTACACCATCTGAATAATCAATAAATAAATCCCTGGTTGAACTAACCTTAAATCTCAAATGCAAAAACATAAACAAATATATAAGTCTTAAACAACATCAAGTCTTAAACATAACATTCTCAATTTCATAACAAGTCTTCAACACTTGTTAACTTTGCCCTTGCCTTTTCTAGTAGAAGGCTCATCAGACGTTCATAACTGCAATGTTATTATGCAAGAGTGAGCACGATTGCCCAAAAGTATAACAATGTAATAGTAATAATAACATGCGCGTAAATCAAAGAGTTCTGAATTATAAAAAGCTCGACTTTTGAATCAAGAATGAATAAGAAGAATCAAAGTACATCTGAGGGTCATAAGACCATGAACTATGTCTTAGGTTGTCAAGTATCTCTACTTTGAACCTTTAACAGTCATAAGACTATATGGACTCTACTACTCGTACTTAGGGGAATCAGCCCTTAGTATCATAATGTGCACATCATCTCAATGCTAACGCGTAAATAATCCCCTATTAAAGGGTTGTTCATCTCAGTTTGGCATTAGAGTCTGCACCAAAGAAAGTTTGGTTTGTATAAGCTCAATAACAGTTCTAGACCTTAGAACGCTCATCAACTATGGACTAGTCGAATCAGTAAGGGTTCGTTGGTCTTACAGGGTTCAACAATAACGTTGATATTCAGATCGAATAATAAATCTCTAGAGTATACATTCGAATAAGTATTGTATAACTGAAGTAATACTTTAAATGAATTATAATATCTCATATGGAATCTCAACTTGAATAAACAAGAATAAAAACTTGCATCATGATATTATTTCAAGGATAGAAAACTTTCTCAATAAAGTAAAGTTTAGGAAACTTGCTCAACAATAGTAAATTAGGGATAGAACACTTGCCTCGTGCATAGGCTACAGTTATAATTATAATTCACTTTCTCAACGCTCTACACATTTCATTGCGTTTACAATATTGATTAGTTCCATTACCACTACGTTTAACTGTTGAACTTTTCACTTAAGTTTAACTTAACACGTGGTTCATAATCTTAACTTGTTAATTAACCACATAACGTGAAACTGAACTCACAACATGCATAACACATAATATGACTCTTAAACGATCATAATCAAACCTTACGACAACAATATCCAAGTTCACACATAGCTTGTTAACATGAAACTTCAAATTATCGTATACATGTTAACAACAAATTATAGTACTGTATTACATGCTCATCATGCTAGGCTCATTAGGTTAGGTTCAATTGTTATGTTATGGATTGAAAAACTAAGCAAGCAAAATTATTTTTCTTTGTGCCCCCCGCCGGGGCGGGGTGTTGTACTACCGGACACCCTCCGGGGCGGCATTCTCGCTCGGGGCTGGAAGATTTACTCTATAAAGCCTGCCGGGGCGGGGGTCCTGTGACACCCCCAAATTCGGGTACTTCGTTTCCACAAGATTTGGTGTTCACTTTCTAAATATAGCATACATCTACCCAATAATAAAGATTTGCAAAGTAATTAGAACCTC
This sequence comes from Panax stipuleanatus, assembly GCA_020205555.1. Lineage (NCBI taxonomy): Eukaryota > Viridiplantae > Streptophyta > Magnoliopsida > Apiales > Araliaceae > Panax > Panax stipuleanatus. Next base: position 73,620,913 of record CM035126.1, read on the forward strand.
CATCAAAACTTAAATAAGAATCTTCCTTGAAAAATAATTACAACTTGTCCAAAATAAAATCCCACGGTTATCTAAACCTTAACATCAATCAAAATAAATGCGAAAATAAAACATCATCAACTAAGACTTATTATAAACAAAATTGAAGACAACAATTCTTCACTTGCTCATCTTTCCTTTTACTTTATTTTTTTGACGGTACGTCAACATTCTCGGCCTTAACTGCAAGGGGTTATAAAATATGCAAGAATGAGCAAACAAAAGCTCACTTGAAATACAACAGTGATATGACTTAACCGAACAACTTCAAAAAGGGTTTGAATAACTTTACTTTCATCAAGAATAAAGAATTAAATAATAATTCTTTCATCATTTCTAAAGT